>PNEQ01053889.1:0-27731 GCA_003012365.1 Medauroidea extradentata | reverse complement strand
TGCCTTTAACCTGCAGTGTGTGCGGCCACCATAGGCACTATCAGGTTCCCGTCACGTGACAACACGCCCGTCTATATCACCGCGAGGAGAGGGAACTGTAAGGGTCACGTTGACACGCACTAGAGCATGTCGTTGCCTTTAACCTGCAGTGTGTGCGGCCACCATAGGCACTATCAGGTTCCCGTCACGTGACAACACGGCCGTCTATATCACCGCGAGGAGAGGGAACTGTAAGGGTCACGTTGACACGCACTAGAGCATGTCGTTGCCTTTAACCTGCAGTGTGTGCGGCCACCATAGGCACTATCAGATTCCCGTCACGTGACAAAGCCTACACTCGACGTTAACTCGAGCGTTTGTAATAAGTCACGTGGTAAGACTGGGTAAGTTCTCAAGTGTCCAATATGTCACCAGTGTAGTGGATTGCTAACAAACGTAAATATTTTTAGTACATAATAATTATAAAACATGTACAAAAAGCGTTCTAGATAGTATAATTTTTTATTGAGTTAACTAAATGTTGAAAGCTTAGTCTACAGTATTTACGAAGATGTGCATTTTCAGTTCGTATTTTCAATTTTTTTTAATTGTAGGAAAATAACAGTAATTATGTCCTAACTTCAGACATGTGCGAGTGTTTCCAATAGGCTCTATTGATCGGAGAAAAAACACACATATATATATGCGTATTTATTATTATTATTATTATTATTTCACGCAACGTATGCGTTTCTATACCATTCGTCCGATTGCGATTAAATGTTGGTGGGTTATGCGTGCACCTTCGAAGGTTACTGACAGAAAAATTTACATATCATGGAGGTAAGAATAGAATAACATGTTAACAGTTATTATAAAAGAAAGGGAGAGGAGTGGCGAAACAGAGCAAGCAGAACGAGGGATACAAAAATTTAGCGAAACACTTTTAAGTGTTTCTAAAACGGCCATTAACGATGATTAACACAATATTTTCCTATTGTTTAGAATTTTCCTAAATTTAAAACCACGCGAATGAAGTCGCGGGCAACATAAAAAAAACATGGATGGGTCAATTACTGTGTGCGTGTGTGTGTGTGTGTGCACAAGCTATGTTATAACAACATGGTTAAGTATTTAACAAAGAAGTTAATTATCTACACATGTAAACTATAATTTTAAAAAGTAGTAAAAAAAATTAGGGAGTGACCGGGATTTGAACCACGAATCCAAAAAATAGCAAGCTAACACTCGCCGCATCCAACTTTTTTTTTGTTTAAAAAAAAATGTTAGGCTCCTTGGCGAGGTCGCAACATCGCCAACGAGCCAAACATCCCCCCTTTACAGCTTAAGTATTTGACAATTCCCCCGTTGTGACAGTTGTTGGTGACTCTTACAAGTACAATGACTCTAACGGACAAACACAAATTTTACACCCAGCCAGACCTGGGAATCGAACCCAGAACCCCTCGTATCCAAGTCGGTCACTCAACCAACTGAGCTACGGGGGGTCGGCTCTGAGCCAAACTCACATTTCTTATAAATACTTTCAATCAATTAATATTATAGATTTAACAAATATCAAATATAAACGCGTCTTTTGTTTTCCAGCTGTTTACTTATTTAATCTCATCACGTGTATTTGCTAAAGGATTGTTTTGTTCAACATTTTCTCACGTTGCTAGATATCTCGTAGAAGAGACTTGTCCCACAAGTATACAAATAAGAAGAAAATAGTCGTGGATATTATAACAGTTACGGTAAATTATTATTTCCATTTAATTAAGCCGAGTCGTTGAGATAGAAACAACATTTCCTTTCCATGTGTAAGTATAGCAGATATAACTACAACGTCGCCATATACACCGATGAAATTCAGCCTTGCAACTGCTCGCGACCGTGACTACCGGACTCGTGACGTCAAACGACCCCCGTTTTAAACTTAGAATACCAAACAGTCGTTTGGAACCGACTATCGCTCAGTAACAACTTTTTTCGTAGGAAATAGAAACTCAGAATAAGCTCCCAGGGCTACCACTCTAACCCTGCTAGAGAGTATGGCCAGCTGTTGTTACATACACGAAGCACGCCGAATGTCAACTATAGACAACAGACCTAGCAATACCACAATAAACCTACAGAGTGCTAAATAAACAATTAATAATAGTAATATTTTATGAAATATAAATAAAATAACGTATACCACGTCTGCGACTGTCCTCGCCTGTAATGAAACATTTAACAAACGAATATCACATCTTGGCTTACTTTTCAATTCCCAACTTAAAATAGCGTACTGCTAGCAGACGTCACGACATACTGTAGGGACTAACGACCTGTGGTGACGTCACTGGACCTAACTCCAGCAGAGCAGGTTATAACACAGCTACGTCACACCTACCGTCGTTTGTTTCTACCTTCACTGGCCTGTTCACGTGATACTGTCGAGACTCGGCCCAACAATACACAACTCTTACAAAGTATCGTACCACACTACTGTAGTTGCCAACATATATGACATACAGGCTAGACTCAGTGTAGTCTAGAGCATCGACTGTTAGCGTAGCCTCGGTAGTGTAGCTTGTAGGAGCCGGTATACTGTACCTGACATCCTGGGTTCAAATCCCTGCTCGTGGGTGGTTGTTGTGTTGTCCTTCCACCTAGGCTCTTAACACGTCGTCATTGAAGTGTCGTATAGCACTCTCACCTAACCTCAACTGTTAGTTCGTTGTCTACTGAGAAGCCAGTGACACGTGACTGTCCTCGTTGACTGTCAGGTTTGTCGAAGTTACCCGGGGACATTCAAACTGCCGAACAATTTCAATAAGTGTACTTATACTTTGATCATAGCTTGGCTTCAAGTGCAAATATTCATGTATCGAGCAGTACAATATACGACTAAATAAAACTTTGTGCAAAGCTTCCAGTGCACACACACACACACACACACACACATCCTATATACACAGTAGCTGTCCCGACAAACGTTGTTTTGTCACATAAATAAATTAAAAACATTTACTAAACAATACCACTTAGGAGTATAAAAATAGATAAAAACCTATTCGCAGACCTACCGAATGAATAAATAAAATTTCATTGAAATCGGTTAAGACGTTTCGGAGGAGTATGGAAACAAACACTGTGACACGAGAATTGTGTGTGTATGTATATATATATATATATATATATATATATATATATATATATATATATATATATATATATATATATATATATATATTCAGGGCCGGATATTAAGGCTTCTATTCTAGAAGGCCTAGGCCTGTCAGTTTAAAGGGAAAGGGAAAAAATCATAATTTTATATTTGTATGAACAGTGTCAGTTTTGTTGGGAGTACATTATTCTCTAACAAATACAATTTCACCCAGCCAGTTTTCCCATAATAGCACTTCAAAGTCAACATTTGCAGTTTTTAGTTCCTACAACCCCTGGAAACCAATCAACATTATGAAACAAAATAATTCACTGTGAAAGTACATGCCACTGGTTAGCTCTTCACGTAAATAAAAACTCATTCTACCAGTGTTTTTTATTTATAAAAAAATTAGAAATTTGGACTTTTTTTCTCTTTTCCGAATTTTTTAAACACAAAAATACTTTGTGTTGGGTTTTTATATACGTAAAGCGCTAACCAGTGGCATGTACTTTCACAGCGAATTATTTTGTTTCCTAATGTTGATTGGTTTCCCGGGAGTGTATGAACTAAAAACTGCACATTTTGACTTTGAAGTGTCATTATGGGAAAACTGGCTGAGTGAATTATTTTGTAAGAGGATAATGTACTCCAAGTAACGTATACAAAACTATCATTGTCTTATACAAATAGACAATTACGATTTTCCTCTCTGAAACACCCTTAAGCACCCCGCAGCCTCAGTTTAAAAAATTAAGGACAGTTTGAGCTGAAACAATATTGAATGGTAATTTTGTTTTTTCTAAATGGATCAGATTGCCCTAGTACCTCATTACAATTACTAATACCCCTTCTGGTTAAATCACAAATTTTGTGATTTGTAACAAAAAGAGAAGGGGATCTCTGATAGTATATGGAAGCTCTAAGTCCAACTTTATTTAGGATTTCGGAGCTGTGATACTTGGCCAAAAACAGTTTGAAATGAAAACAGCATCAACAGCTTTTCTCCGTCATTTTAGAGTTTGTGTGTTGAGTATCCTAGACGTTTGTTCATATTCGAAATCTTCCGATTCTTCCATAAGATATTTATTAAAGATGTACCTAAAAAGTTTTTTTGTATCATTTTAATTCTGTTAGAATCTGTATTAGTTATAGAATTTCAAATTACATAACCAAATTCTAGTTTAGCTCGGACCAATGCATAGTAAAGACATAATATAGAATCAAAGCCATTTGAATTGAGTGTTAAATATTTTATGAAACCTAATGTTTTATTTGTTTCTGCCAAAATATTTTCAATGTGATGATGAAAATATAATTTTTGAATCTAATAGCACACCAAGATCACGTAAATAATGAGTTTTTTTTATAGCTTTACTATTTATAATGTACTTGAATTCAATACTGTAAGTTTTACGAGAAAATGTAATTATTTGCGATTTGTCCTCATTTAATTTTATACCATTCAATAAACAACAGTTGGTAATAGCGTTTACATCATTCTGTAGAAGTATGCAGTCATTTATTGTACCTATGGTACGGTAAATATTTAAATAATTAGCGTACATACGAGCCTTAGAATTGTTAAGAATAACAGTTATATTGTTAGTAAATACATGAAATAACAAAGGTGATAATGTTCCACCTTATTGTACTCCAGATGGAGCAGTAAATACTTGAGATAACGTGTTCTCAATTCCTACAGTGAAAGTTATATCAGTTAAGTAACTGTGAATTCAATAAACATAATCAGTGCTTAAGCCAAAATAACCACATTTGCATGTTTCCAAGTTTTGGGATGTATCCCAGTAGATAGACTTCTATTAAAAATATGAGTTAAAACGCGTGCTAATATATCACTGCACTCCTTTATTATGAAATTTGGTCTACCGTCTCTTCCGGTAGATTTTGTAGGTTTGAGTGTTTTTATAGCCCACAGAACTACATGTACAGTAATTTCAGGTGGAGGTAAACAATTTTCATAACTCTTGAGTCAAATTATGAGGAGTTATATTAATGTCCATCTCGTATACTTTAGCAAATTGCCTACCACAATGGTTTGCTATTCTAATATTATCACTGAGGATTTCGTCATTGTCTTATAAATTATAGACTTGATTATATCCATTTTTCATTATTGTTACATAATTCCACAATTTAGATGGATTAGACTTAATTTTATCATTAATATTTCTAAGCCATTCATTTTTATCAAGTTTTATACGTTCTTTGACATAGCGTCTGAACATTGAAAATCGTTCATAACTATCGGGACTTTTATTTTTTTATATATTCTAAAATAGTGCTCTTTGCCTCTAAGCAGGAAAATTAAGTGATCAGAAAACCAATGGGGATAATTTGGTCTAGTTTTCACCTTTGTGGGAATACATTGCCGTATTGTATTCGTCACAAGTGTTGCTTATGATTCAACCATTTAGTTTACGTCAAACATGTTGTAAATAAGGCTATAATCATAATTTTGTAATGTTAGGTTCAATGAGAGGTAACCATCTCCCCTGTAGACTCTAAATTCTGATACGATATTACATTCGTGTGGTTGATGTAGTACATTATGTTCAACTGTGATGTTAAGTGCTGGATGCGAGATATCTTCACTAACAAGAGGTTCAAGTGTCTTTTCAATATTGGTGATGTTCGTGTTTGAAAATGTAAGATCTAGAAGTTTGCTGTAAGATAATGTGTTATTTAATTGTTGTAACTCAAGTGAATTAGTGAATTCCAGGAGGAACTGTCTCTTTATTTTATTGTAATTATGCACAGTGTTCTGTGTATTATTTAAATTCCAGTCTACACCAGGTACATTGAAGTCATCAGTAAGAATTATTGAGCTGGGATAATTTGATAGTTTAGTTACAAGATGTGTGAAATAACTCTGAAAATTATGCACTGAGAAATAGGGTGTTATATAAATGTTTCGTAACAGAATTTTTTCGTGTTGACCTCTTCCAATTTCAACCCACATTGCATCAACTTTTGGCGTGTCAAATTCTATTTTTTGTCTAGCATAAGGGAAAACCAATTAATTTACAGCTATGAGTAGAGGCACGAGTATTTCGCGTATTAATCTGGTATCAGCCTAGACTTCTCAGTCCTATACACACACTGGCCATATTCGAATATCCATTGGCTCCTAACCGCACAAGTGGATAGCCCCAGGAATTATTGTATTATTTACTACTGGCTTGCAACCTCCAAATTTGTGTCAAAACAGCTGTCGTCTAATCACAGAAGTTACAGTGATGTACAGGTTATTGGCGTTCAACCTGACCTACAATCAATACGCGAAATACTCGTGCCTCTAGTTAGGAGAACTCCTCCTCCTCTATTGGAATTATAAAAATTATAATATTAATGTTCATTTTATTTATTTGGTTTAAAGTGTCACCCAACAGCAAAATGACCAATAGCAAGATGTTACTGTTACATTAACATATAACAAACGGACGTAAGGACAATAACAATACACAAACAAACTCAGAAAACACAAATAATGAGATGTTCTTGTCTGGCAAACTATATGTTTTTATTTTGATTCGTCTCATCCTTGTGTCGTATCGTCGTGGTTCATATATAACTATGTGGTTGTCTTTCAGAGGCCTTAAACCTGTGTTGTATGTCTTCGTGATGTCAGATGTTTTCTCAATTTGTTCTCATTTGATTGTCTGTGTTTAATTTGACCCGATTTCATTTGTGTAATTTAATGTTGTTCATGTATCCTGTTGACTGAGGCAATCTCTCTGAGACAATGTGATGATGTGGATCGTAACAAGGAGATTGTTCGAGTGTTTGAATGGGGAAAGCTGCCCTCCTTTACCAACTGCGGTGCTGAGAGACAAGCTATCACACATGTCAGGCAGCTCCCGCTGAGATCCTACACTCTGATCATCCTGACCTCAACCGACGACATAAGTAGTATATATATACAAATAGGATGTTTGCTTGTGACTATTTACGTACCAGTTGTACGTCTTATATAGTAGTTCATATTTTGCATTTTATGTTGTGTTTTGTTTAACTTACATTTTCTTTGCACTCTGTTCAATTGGACTGTGATGAAGCCATACGCTAAATAAATAATAAATTACAATATATTTAGTTTTGCTTGAAAACGTCTACATCGCAATGCAATGCGACCAGAAACGACTCCCAATCAACACAGATGTTCACAGCGATACTCAGGCGCGGGCCAGTAACTACCATCGCTGGCTGTTCGAACACTGCTGTTATGTAGTTATGTTACCTCAGCACTGCCAGCTCTGTTATCAGTCTTGTCACATAACAACCTCCTACTAGATGTTCATACTAGCTGTCGGTTACATCATCACTGCAATAGTTGCATGTACGGTTATTCCACTAAATACGTTAGTTAGTAAATTATGCCAGCTGTCACGCCAGTGTACAGAACTAACACGTCAGACATTTAATAATTGCAGACACGGCCAACATATGTTATAGCACTACTTGTGTCGTTTACGCCAAGTTACTCGGTTAGCTTCGTTACAGTTTCAACTTTATCTTGGATCACTCAATAAGTATGTATCGCTGTAGAAGTTCGCCCATTATAACTAAACCTGCCGCATTAACTATACAAGTCCATCGACTACGAACTACAGAGTTAACTGGCTGTAGCAAATGACGCATGACAAATTATTCCTTATCCTTAAATTACAATATTTTATACTTCTAAATGTTTGTTGCAATGGCAGTTTACAGTTAGAATTAATTTGTTTGTAGACATACGCCATTGCTCATGAGCAATAAAACCAATAAATTCAAACTATATTTTAACTTGACATTTAAATAATTGACTAGTGTTTGTGAAGTGTGGGCGGGAACAAGTCACGTCTGTGGTCTTGCTAACTGGTGTCTCATGTCGCCTCGACATTTCTCATGTATATGCCAATATTCTGACAATGTTCAGGACACATAGCAAACATTTACAAGCGTTTTCCAATACTAATATATTCAATTTGTCACTGAATCATAAATA
Source organism: Medauroidea extradentata (assembly GCA_003012365.1). Classification (NCBI taxonomy): domain Eukaryota; kingdom Metazoa; phylum Arthropoda; class Insecta; order Phasmatodea; family Phasmatidae; genus Medauroidea; species Medauroidea extradentata. The sequence goes on along the minus strand of PNEQ01053889.1, from coordinate 19,587 downwards.
CTTGCAAAGAATTTGACATACTCTAAACTCAACGAGTTCCTTTCCACCTAGTTGGAATCATTCGCTTATAAATATTACCGTGAAATACTTTAGACGCTAAATAACGTTTATATTTAGCTTATAATTTATTTTCTGGATGATAAATTATTGCAAAACTTTTTATTTTAAATTTTACGGTGCATATGTATACAAATAGCTCCAATGTGCAATTATTTCATAAACAGGTGTGTGTGACGTGTGGCTCATATCTGAAGCTTGTGTTATACTTCATATATATATATGTATATATAAGTGTCATTGCATTGTCTTTGTGTGTGGAGTGTGTACATTGATGTGTAGCTCTAAACTGTGCGACATTCACTTGTCAACGCTGCAATAACAGTGTAGGCTATGAACCTACGCTTACACTAAATACATTGTAAACAAATACCAGACAACTTGTAGCATTTCTGCGAGGAAGTCAATGGCTAAGTCTACATATTTATAACGTACTACCACAGAATAATTCATTATTTTACTACTTAGTTACTCTGTTATACTGTGCTTAAATAATTATACGTATTTTGTTTTGCTTTATTTGTTTAATCAATGTTAAAAATATTCGAGTGAGTAACATACTGACTAGACACTAGACTAGAACATACATTAATAATGAGCAGGTACAAATATTGTTTCAATTAAAATATGTACAGATCATATCAAGGACTTACAGTTATCGTAAAGTTTCAGTAACAAACAACTAAAATTATAAAGAAACAAAATTAACTATCCCATGTGAAGCAGCAATACCACATAAGTTATATTTAAAGAAGGTTACAAAAGTAATTATTGCATCTTATAAAGGTCAGGTCAACAAACTTTTTCAACTTACGCGAGGAGCAAAGTTATAAACAAACTGGTTCACAAGAATTCCGAACATTAATTAAACGGGGTTTCTATGTAAGGTTGGCGAGATACGCGAGAATATGTCATCTAATTTAATAACAAAAACATTTCATGTCGCTTTAAAAAAATTAGGTGAATATTTGTTTTTTATTCGAAACAAGCCATGGCCACTTCACTGTTAATTTTCATTGAGAGCAAGCACGCAATAGCTGCTATCTATTGGATGACGAAGTGTTACGTAATATCGCTTCTTACATGTTTACTTCGCCTTAAACCAGACATGTCCGTAATATTCTTTCAGAACTATACAAGACTCTTTGGTTTTATTTCATTGTGAACATAATGTAGTATTTATACATATTTTATTATTTAACGTACGTTTCCAATCAAAATAACTTACAATAGTATAGCAAACATTTCGTATTTATTTTTCGTTACTATCCCAAAATATCAGCTTTTTTCGCTTTCCTATAAAATTGGACATGTTTAATGTTGAATGTTTACTCATGTACGAACATACACCTACGCATACGTGTTATGAAGTTACTTGCTACAGTTGTTTAAAGTCCAACTGAAGACCTGCTAGACAATACTTAAATGCAACCCTAGAGAGGCAGTTAAGTATTAAGAACGTCACAGTTTTTCCATAATTCAACTTTTAGTTTTAAACTTAAAACCTGTTATTTTCTTGATTCTTGTGCGTGAGCATCTATTTTGTTGAAATACTTGCTTTGTTTACAATTAATTAGACCTTTGATACGATACTTCGTAGATTCAATCTTGTGGTATTCATGAGCATGCCGAGTGTAGCTCGAGTCAATATTTAAATGAAAGTTTACGCACTATGCTGTATGCTAATTTATATGATTCTCGCTCAGTAATCTCCAGTAGTTGCTGGAACGTCATATACCTGTACAGAACATTCATACTTGCATGACAAAATAACAGTCTGGTACCTTCAAATGTGGATACTTTGACTGCAAGAGTAACATTGACCGATACAAGATATTTGTGTGCGACAATTTAATGAAGAAATTAAAAGGTGTAGTTAAATATTCAAACCCTTAAGTTTGATACATCAAGGAAAAAATCGTCATTTCTTCACCAAATGGCGCCAAATTAAATATTTCGAGTCGGCCAATGTTACCCCTACAGTTAAGGTATCCCAATTTAACGGTAATAATTACTTTAATTTGTCTATTAAGAACATGTTTACTGCCACAACGGTTAGTATGTCACGGGAACAATAGTAGTAAACGTTTAAACACATGAATAGTAGAAAATACATGTTAACTGAAAACTAATGACACAAACTTTTAAAATGGTTACCAAAAAATTAAATAGTTACACGCCATGCCGCCAGGTTAGTTTTACAATCCAGCATTTGTTATTAATATTAGATCTGTCATGTAAGCGCTCGACAGAGACGCAGGTGTAGTGAAACATTGTTGGCTGACTTGAGATGCTGCTTTAGAATAAGATAATATTTAAGCTGGATATTATATCACATCAAGTAAATATTTCACACAACTGTTTGCCAAAAAATTGTCTGTCTTTTCAAAATATTCAACTTTCTTTTTCCTCTTTCATTTTTCTATGTTGCTGGCAACGTTGTCTTCTGAAGAGATGGAATTAGTTCCCGAAGGGAAAAACTTTCGACTGGTACAAGAAGAAGAATTGCCCGAAATATTGAAGTTCGTCGAGAAATACTTGCCCGACTCTCTTAAGGTACTGTAACCTTTCTTCCATGTCATTTATATTTGACCAACATTATCATTATGCTTGGTTTAAGACGGGAACCTTGACTTTACTCTCGCAAAGCTCTTGTCGTTACTTCAAGTCAAACTTACACATTTATCAGCAGTTAGATATGAAAGAAATGCGACAAGAGTTCTGGTAATCCAATACGATGAATATAATTGTTTGATTATCTCCTCAATGATGCGGCCGTTAAACTAGCCTATGTGAAAATACTTTTTTTGCTGCTAACTAAATTAATTTGGTTTTGGAGATTTCCGCAATTAAACACTACGAGAAAATAATTTCTATATAAACAACTCTTGTGTTAAAATAGGAACATCAGTGTCGGTTACCGTAAAGTATGTATACTTTGCACGACCAAAAATATTTGTTTATACGTCGTTAGTGAGATAAAGACACATCACAACTGAGAATTTAAAAAATTATAATTTAATACCATCGAATACAATCACTTGTCTTGCAACTGTCAGCATAGAAAATATATTCTTGGTGGTGCAAAGTTACACGTGCTGGTTCAAAGCAAACCCAGATTACGGTATATTTAGTTTGTATTTACAGTAATATATTCTGTTAAAGTAACAATATGTTCTGTTGAAGTCGCAATATGTTGTAGAAGTAACAATATGTTTTGTTGAAGGAACAAAGAGTATCTTTGTCTACACATCATACTGTCACTTCTATTGAACACATTCTTTAGGAACAATTAAGATAATATTGGTTCTAGCTCAAGGCTATTATTTAAAGAAAAGTAAACAAAAAAATTAATTTGATAAGTATAATATGGGGACCCCTTACACAAAAAATTACCTTCAGTAAAAAATTAACAGTTTCTGTTTAGCTAAAAATAAAATAAAAATTAAAGAAGGGAGCTCCCTTGTATGAAATTTAAAAAAAATTAACTTCAGTAAAAATTAAAAAAATATCTTTATATAAATTAAAAATTAATAACATTATAAACAATTTAAAAAGATTTCATACTATAATTTTTCATCCTAGCTATTTTTTTAAATAATAAAAAAATAATCAAAACATAAAAAAAGAAAGTACTAAAATTTTCCTAATTTTTAAATCAATTTTTTCACATTTATGAAAAATAAAAAAGTTATTATTGTTCTGAAACAATATGAATATGTTTTTTTGTGAAATTTGATATTTGAATTCTGAAGTAGAAAAAATAAATACTGAGAATATGCTTGATGAGAATAAAAAATAAATTCAACATTTGAAATTATTACTATAAACCACTATGCGTAGAAGAACATTTAAGACGTAAAAAACCATAATAAAATATAGAACAAATTAAATTCAATATTTGCAATTATTATTACCCATAATACAAAGAAACATTTAAAAAGTAAAAAACATAATATAAATCTATAAAATACTAGCTACCCCGACAAACGTTGTTTTGTCACACAAATAACTTATTGTGTGTAAGGATGTGGTATATAAGTGAAGAGGTCTAATAATAAAGAAATTAATAAATAACAATAACAGAGCAGCGACACCTGGTGGGGATAGACTGGTATCAGCTCGTGGGGTAACTGATCAATTATCACTTACACAGTTATAACCGGGTTCTAAAATTATTACATTACAAATATTTACTAAACAACAGCACTTAGGAGTATAAAAATAGATAAAATCCTATTCGCTGACCTACCGAATGTATATACAAAATTTCATTTAAATCGGTTAAGCCGTTTCGGAGGAGTATGGAAACAAACACAGTGACACGAGAATTTTATAGATTAGATTTATGGTAATTGTAATTTTGATTATAAACTAATTGGTAAATAAAAACATCAAAGTATTAAAGAATATATAATGTATGTACAATTTTTCTTTAATATTTGCAATCAAGAATATAAATTATCATGTAAAAAATGAAAAATGTAGAATACATAGATTCAGCTTCATTAATAAGAAAAGAGTAAATTATGTAAAATGTGTTATTTTTAATGCTGATTATAAATCTACATTATTTAAGAGTTATTTAATATGTAAAATACAGAACCCTGTAATAGCATGTGAAAATTTTAATTTTTATTGAAAATTAGTAAAATTTCTCAGAAAGAGAGTTATTTAAGGAGTAGTATGTTTAATGATGCAATTAATCATAATGTAATGAAAATTGAAGAAATTGAAGAAAAAGAATCAGCAATATTGTTAAAGGAAGATTGGGAACATATTCAATTAATAACACAAATAAACACACAGCTCCATAATATTTTCTTAATGGTATAAAACAAACAGTTATAAAAATAAAAGAACAACTCCGAGAAGTTTATTTGAAAACAAATGAAACTTGTTAAAATGTTTTGCAACATAAGAGACGACCTGGTGATAATGAACAATATCACAGTGCTTCATTTAAAACAAGAAATGAAATTATTTTAAAATCAACCTATTTAGAAGAATATTATGATAGTAGTATCTAAAAAACTGTAGCAGAAATGTAAGTATTTGAAGCAAAATGAATCCAATGGATGCTTAATAGAATTAATGATTTAGAATTAAAAATAAATAAAATATTTTTAAAAAAATTAAACAAAATAAAGCAGCTGTAGAAGTAAAAAACAATGTTCAAAAAAAATTTTATGGTCTATTTTGGCAGCTTTGTATCTAGTAAAAATAAATCAAGGCAGAGTTACGGGTAATTAATTAAAACACTTGAACATGAATTTGAAGAAGCATTTAAAGATTTAGAACTTCCATTGCAATTAGATAAAATTCAATTATTTGAAAAGATAACAAATATTTCTATTAACGTATCTGTATATGGAGAAAATTATGTAATATATCCACTAAAAATAAAAAATATAACTGATAAACATATCAGTCCGTTATATATAAAAGTAAAATAATGATCATTATTGCTGGCTAAGAAGTATTTTTGGGATTGTTGGCTCACACTTTTCAAAGAGTAAGAAAAAAAAGTTTATCATAGAGGCTTACTATAGTTATGCTGCAAATAAAGTAATTGAACATTTAAAATATTGTAAAAATCAAGAATTTATTCGTATGTTTACCAAATAATGAAGTACATTTTTTATATTTAAGAATTACGATCAATCTTTGAGAGTATATATATATATATATATATATATATATATATATATATATATATATATATATATATATATATATATACGCGTACACACATATACTTATATGCAAACTTTGAATGTTTGTGACAAAAAATAGATACTTGTGATCCAAATCCTGAGAGCTCATATATATAAAAATAACAAATCACAAACCACATAGTTTTAATTATTATATAAAAATATGAAAATAATGATTATAAATATCCAGAATCTTATAACGAAGCAGGCGCTTCTAGAATATTTGTGAAAGTGTTAAAGGAGGAAGCAAAAAATTATTTTGAAAATAGACGATGCAATACAAACGATTCCATTAACACACAAAAAAAGAAGAAAACGCTAATAAAATGCAATTAACTGTCATATATGCCGGAATAATTTAAATAACAATTTACTAAAAGATAATTTCACGGAGCGGCTCATGAAAATGTAATTTAAATTATCAGAATCAAAATTGTACTCCAGTGTATATGCATAATTTATCAGGATATGATGCACATTTACTTATACAAGATTTATGAGCATTTGAAAATGAAAGTAGAATTGATTTAATTCCTAATAATGAAGAATAGTATATTTCCTTTACAAAGCATGTAAATGACTGAGTAAATTTAAGATTTATTCATGTATTTAAATTTATGGCAAGTAGTATTGATACATACTCTAATAATGTTTCTAAATAACAATTTAGAGAAACATCCCAATTTTTTTCAAATGAAAGTTTGGATTTAGTAATAAAAAAAAAGGAGTACAACCGTATGGTTACATGGGTAATATGGAAACTTTAATGAAACAGAATTACCACCAAAAGAAAAAATTACAATAACCTTAGTGAATGTGATACTTGTGATAAAGATTACAATTTTGCTAATGTGTATATATATATATATATATATATATATATATATATATATATATATATATATATACACACACACACACACACACACAATAAAACAGATGTTTAATACTATCTGATATATTTGAAAATGTTATAGATGTATGTATTAAAACATATAAATTGGATCCTGTATGGCATTTTACTATTCCGGGATTAGCATGGGATGCAATGCTAAAATATTCAAAAATAAATTTAGAATTGTTATCAGATTATAACACGGTATTAATGATTGAAAAATAAATCAGTTGCTGAATTCCTCAATCTTGCAAGAGACATGCTAAAGAAAAAAACAAATATATTATAAAAAATTCTTATTAATTTAGAATATTTAGATTCAAACAATTTATATGACTGGAGAATTTTAATAGAAAAAATACCCCAGAAATGTTAAATTACTGAAAAGAAAAAAATATTAAATTTAAGGAATAATTCACATTTTGGATGTATTTTAGAAGTAGATTTAGAATATCCGTAAGAATTATGTGATATACATAACTATATTCCACTAGCTCTAGAAATATAATTCCTGGTAGATCAAAAGATAAGTAGCTTCTTACAACACTATGATATGATATGATAAAGAAAAATATTTGCGTAATATGAGTTTACAACAATATTCATTATTAGGAATATAATCTAATACATATTTATCATGTTACTGTTAAAACAATCGGATTAGTAAAAATCAACCATTGATTTAAACACGCAAATTTGAATAAGTACAAAAGTTAATTTTGAGAAAGATTTCTATAAATTAATAAATAATTTAGTATTTGGAAAAACAGTAGACAGTATTAGAAGTAGAGTATATATTAGATTATGAACAACAAAATGTTGAACAAGTAGAAAATTAATTGCTAAGCCAAATGTTTAAGACAGATACTGACACACATGCAGCAGTACATACGAATAAAACTAAAATTAAAAGTAGTAAGCCGATATAATATTTCAGAATGCGAATACTTGATTTCTCAAAAACATTAATGTATTATTTCCATTACAATGTAATGAAATCAAAATGTGGATATACTACTGAATTACGGTACGTAATATGGATACTGATTCATTCATTTATCATGTAAAAACTGATGATTTATATAAAGATATGAAATGAATCATTGATCATTTTGATACTTCTGGTTATGAAAAAAATAATAATACTTATGATATAACACCAATAAAAATATTGAAAAAAATAAGGATGAAAAAAAATTTGAGAAATAATGGAAGAACTCGTAAGATTAAAATAAAAAAAAATACATGCAATCAATGTACAAGTAAATATTAAGAAAAATGCGAAAGAAATAAAAAATTCAGTGGTAAGAAATGAAATTATATTCCAATATTATAAGAATGGTTTGTTCAATAAATAATTTTTACAAAAATATGAATTTAATAACAAGAAAACATCATTAAGCCCAGAGGATAACAAGTGATGTATTATGAAAATAGTATTAATACATTACCATTAAGGCACTATTTAATTGAAACGGAATAAATTATTTTATGTAAGTAATTTTAATGTTTAGTAGTATATACATAGTTAGGATCTATATCATGCTATGATAGTTTAATATCAGGAGAGTTCCAGTTGGTATTAATATTTTTTTTTGTTTTTTTTTTTTATTTTTTTATTTTAGGAGCATTTGGACTAAATTCCTTTTTTTTCCTTCTAAATTCTTTTTACATCAATCAATATGATAATGTTTTCATTTTATTATCTCTTGATATAAATATGTTTAAAGGTTCATTATAATCTGCTTTATATTTTGTTATAGTTAATTTTTGTTCGATAATACATATTTTAAATTCTTTTGTAATTGTGAATAATCGTTATTTAATGTTTTATTTTTTATTTTTATATTACTTTTTTGATCATTAACTTGATCATTAAATTCTTGTTTAATAATTTCATAATATCTGTTTGTTTCTTAAAACAATCAAAATTTTGTTTATATATTTTATACAATTTTTAAATTATCGTTATTAGATTATGTATTGTTTTTCTTAATTTCTAATTTGATAAAAAAGTGATCTTTTTCTAATTTAAGACTATTTTCTTGTTTTTTAAGTGATCAACATTTCCTTATTATTTTAAAAATTTAATTCATTAATATTAATTTTATGTATTGTTTCTTCTTCATGATTAATTTTATAAATTAGCGATTGTTTTTCAGATTTAAGATAATTTATTTCTTTATTTAGCTTTGCGTTATTGCTTTAAAATTTTTTTAAAATTATTTTATTTTTCATAAAAAGGCTCAGTATGATGGAAAATTATTATTATGTTCAAAGCAATAAATTAAGAATACATACGGTGATGATTTTAATTTATTAAAAAAAATTAAAATCTGTAATAATTGGAAGAAGTAGTAAAATATAGTAAAAAGCGAATATTTTGTATGTCAATCCATTTCTCTTAATCATCTGTAACTGTAGTTTCTACATTCCTTATCTCATAATAATGAAGATAATAACAGTATGGTTTATTTGTTATAAATTAAAATTTAGTCGCCCATAATAAATTGTCAAAGGAAATATATTAACAATTTCCTCATTGCATCATTAACTGTATCAATATTTGAATGACCTTATAACATTGACCCTGATATATAAACATCATGTTGGTTCTAATAATTTAAAAAAAATCAGTACTTTAATACTTGTATTAGGTAAAATTTCACTTCGTAATTTTTAAAAAAATCATTAGTAATTGTTTGTATTAAAATAAATATATAATATAGAGTTTTATTAATTACATAAATTTTTGATTAATGTTTATTGAAGCCAAAATTAATTAAACTATTCTTCGATTAATCATTTTCAGATAATGTAAGATTAATTAATCCTTAAATACAATACAATAAATAAATTTCATTATTTGATTTTATCTCACATATAATTTTTTTCTATTTCTTTACTCTTTCCTAAAATGATTTTTTTATTTTGTTTAATTTCTTATATTTGAATAATAAAATCGTCCTCAATATTTTTTATAGAATGATCAAACGAAAATTCTTTAAGTGCTATTGCGTGTGTAATAATTCTTCCTCCCGACCTAGGTAGTTTAAATTTAAAAAAAAATTAAAGTTTAAAAAATAGTTACTATACTGAGTCTTATTATTTACATTATTTATTATTTTATGGATATTATTTTGTTAACCTAATTAGTCATAGAAATTTACCAAAGAAAACAGAAATAATTAATTCTGATTTTAGTACAAATATTTCAGTTAATTTGTCTGAATCTAGTTTAATATTAAATTTTGGTTATGCTATTAAGAAAAAAAAATATTATGTTGGAGCATCGTCACAATGTTACAGTGTGACGTGCAGGCAACGTTAATTTCAACTTTTTCTCTTTTACATTACCGTATCATACAGTTCAAATATTAGTTCAAAGATTAAATTCTCTAACTCACCGGTATATAAGTTTATCACGATAAGGTGGAATTTTTCAACTATTTTTTTTAATTATTCCTTAACATTTTTCCATGTTAATTTGCGTCATTTTGTTTTGTGCTATGTTGGTTTAACGTGGTATAGAAAAACGTATTTCAACTAATTCTTTATTTTAATATTTGTTACACGATTATTAACTTTGTTATAAATAAGTTCCAAGCTATTTTTAAAGTTTCAAGTTCATAAAGAAGTTAGTTAAATGGGGTAGTGTAAATTGTTTGAACCATTTGGTAAATTAAAGCATTATTTCTTTGAATAATCATTTTAAAAATTTTCCTTCTAAAATTGCATTATATTAAGTTATTGGCTATGATTCAAGTTGCTAGCTCATAGGGAAGTTAGTTTTAAATCGATTACAAAATGTGTACCGATCAGGCAAACAAATTATTGCAGAACAATAATACGAAGCCCCTAATGTTTCTATAAATATACATGATCAGTAATATGTGAGAATCTTCAGTTATATTTCGAGAATGTTGAACAAACACACAAGAAGTGAGAAATGTAGTCTAACCACGATAGTGAACGTACTTACTGTGCATGACGCAATGAAGGATGGCAGGAGACGGTTACAAGTCACGTGAGTAAGGCCATATTTGAAACAAAGGCGTTCTTGCAGTAGCTATTAGTCGTACAATAAGTAACGACAGATCAACTCTGCTCTTCAACAGAGTTAGCAAGTGTTATCAGACGATACTCTACAATTGGAGAGATAGCAATGTTTACTGTAGACATAACAAAACACTAACGATATGAAACTGAAGCCTAGTGTTCAGAATATCTACTAAAGATGCATGAAACTAATACGTGTTATTGTATGAAATATTAATGATCAAGCGTATTATATATATTATATTTATATAATGTTACATATAGTAAAATATTGTTCAAATGCATACAGTATGCAAGCTCCTTTTGTATGCCTGTCAACTTTAACACATAATTTGCTTACGAAGAGTTTAGACGTAACTTGATGATAGAAGAAAGTATAGATGGTACGAGATAAAGTAAGGAATTGTTTAACCCTTGTTACTTTATTATTTTCAGTTAATTAACACTTTCCTGTTACTTTTTATTACAAACAAAACAAGCGACGTAACAACAACAGTTTATGTATTATACTGTACTCAAAAATTAACGTCTGCGCTTACAATAAATATTATTTCCTAATAATTGATCTAGACTGGATGGTCTTGATAATAACTCATGTTGTAGCAAACCTCCTATAGTCAGGTTAACTGAGAAAACCTGCGTAACTCCAGCAGGTTAGTTTTAATAACCTCCAAGGCCTATTGAAATGCTAGATCGTCGAGTGTCCGCTAACCACGTGACAGATGTGACCTTGATGGCGAGTGTGTGGTGTGGAAGTGTGGAGGGGTAGATGGCTGGAGGGGGGAGGGTGGTCGATGCCAAACCTTGCGGCCAATCACGGCGCGCGTTGACGGTGGAAGGTTTCAGCAATTACTGTTGGTTCGCAGGGCTTCGTGTTGCCACGTGTACCATCGTAGCATAGCGACACTGTACAGAGGACAAACTATCACACCGTTCTTCTAACGAGAAGCATTCGTCATTCAGTTATTGTTCATGTCATTCAAGTATAAAAATATATACATAATAGACTTAAAGAAAATAATACCTCAAATATGTTAACATATTCTTATAAAAACATTCTCGTAAACTAACACACAGTTGCTTGTTTCGGAATTTTCAAAGATATTTCCTTTATTTATCAAAATAATTTTTGCAACGCCAAAGAAGTTGTAAAAGCATTTTCCAAAAGCAATTTTGTAAAAGTAAACAAAACAGTGACAACAGCAGCGTGTGTGGTACGCCCAGACTTCTCGGCGACAGCAGACTCGTTACTGAGAGACCACAGTCTCAGTGACAGAGAAATAAGAAAGGAAATGGCCATGGCCTGTAGGGATCAATGGAGCAGTCGAGAACGTTCCTCGAGTGATGGAGGAAAACAAAAATCAAACGTGGTTTGGAAGCGAAGAGGAAACTTGAGTTATCGTGAATGTCTATTGTGATGTTTGATGTACAGTGTTGCCTGCTCAAGGTCAAGTTGTAAGACTGTTATATTTAGTCACGTGGTTAGTTCGACAGGGAATCAGTTCAACTGGAGGCAACTACTCAAGTAATGTTTCAAGCGACCAATCAGAGCGGTTTCTGGATGACCTCGTGATCCAGCTATTATTGTACATATCATCAGATGAAACAATGTCAACACTCGACACAATGCCCAGTGTTCAAAGTATCCAGTCAGAATAGCGATACGAATATTATGAAATCTATATGAAATAACGCATACAACACTTGCAGTTGTTGTCGCATTGTATATCTCTACAGAATTAAGAGGCACGGAGGATTAATTGAAAACCACGTATTTATTTTCTTAATGCTCTTAGATGTTGAATGTCGATAAATGCAGAATCTGCATTGTTAAGGATATAAGTACTATAATAGGCAGTTATCTCGGCTTCTCACAGCGCGGGGACAACGGGACAGGCGAAGAAGAGGAGATAAGGTGGCGACACACAGTCGACAGCCATGTAGTATCTGTTAGGAAAATATCGACCCTCAGTGTATACCCGACAATGACAGGTGAAGGTTGTAGCCAGCAGAGGCGCGGGAAGGAGATGCACAGCAGAGAGCGGGAAATAATAACAACTGTCATTCAGTGTTGTGATGAAGAAATGCAAAGTAAATGCTAGAGCCTCTAAGAGAACAACCAGCAAGAGCAGCAAAGTACACGGTTGAGAGAGAAAGAGATAGGCCTGTAGTCAGGATTGTCAAGTCAGCAGAGAACTACCACATTAGCCGCTAACCACTACAGGAAACAACAGATACTGGTGAAAGTCAACATAAAGTATTTAATAAACTGTTACTTAGTGTATTACGGAACTAAACGATATGTTCAGTCAAGACATTCAGTGTTTATGAGGGTGAACGAGATGAGTATCCAGAAGTGCTGGAATGCAAGGGCGGGGGAAATGGGAGATCCCCGGAAATAAAACCGCCGAACTGCGACATCGTCTGACACGATCCTACAGTACATGCGTGAATCCGGACGTCAAACACCAGGGATAGAACTCGGATCGCCTAGGTGTAAGTCAAGCGCTCGACCGCCGCAGCTTCTTATGTATTTAAGAATTATGGGCTTCTGTTTTATAGGATGAATGTAGAATTTATTGTTTGAATAACGTTAACACATTTCGCACCATTACCGAATAAACAAATAAAACCTAACTATGAATTTTCCTACTTCTACAATGACATTAAGAAATTCCTTTGTTAGTAGCCTATATAACCTGGTTCGCAAGAACGTTTTTTTTTTGTATTTATTTATCAATTTATTTGTGCGTGCTACCAAATTCAACGCTAAACACAAACCTTTCAGTGGGAGAACCCATCCCTCTCTTTTAACTATGTCTAGTGACTTACATAAAGTCTGTAATAACTTCAAGTGAAATTATGATTGCGTAGATGGCTTTCAATTCTTGTTTTTCATTCAGTGAATACATCTTGACCCCCTTTCTCCTTCTAAGGCAAGACTCATTAAAAATCCGTCACATACGTTTTGTTAGCTCTTTTTTTTTCCGCAGTGTTGTGGATAATTTATTAAAAACCCGAGTTTAAAAACTGTCGCAAGGGTTCAATACATTTGCAAGTATTAAAAACTGTTTTATTTGGACAAACGTTGTGCCATAAAACGCTAAAATGACAAACTTGTGGAAAACAGTAACGTTTCAACTCTGAACGGATTTTGATTTTTTAAGTTCGTTTTACAGTGTTATCTTACAAATACGCCATTAACGTGGAAGACAAAATTATGATTAATTTTTATAGAGTTTAAAACAACATTTAACATCACTGTAAAATATTTTTTTAAAATAATATATTGAGTTTTTTATTTATTTTTCAAAAGAAAAAAAATAGTTTTTCGTAATTAATACACTGCATTAACTATTTTTTATGTGTTCACCTCTGCGTTATGAATGTATAGTCGACAACATAAATTTAATTGAATTGTATCAACTAGTTAAAACTATGTGTTTTTATTATTATAAGCTTCTATGTAACTCGCAATATTCGTATGTAAGTAAGTTGACCGTTTCAAAATTTGCAAACTATTTTTCAACCATTTGTTGGTATCTTGTTGAGCTTAAATTTGGCATACTTAAGCAAGTTAGGTGAGAATACAATATTGTGGGTTACACTACACGTGTATCGTTATATTGTTAAAATTACGTGATCTAAAATAAAATAATACAATTTTCCTTATTTAAATTGAAATGACATGTCCAGTCCGTCAAACCAATAAATAAATTCCAGAGATTTAAGACTAAAAAGAGAAAAAAAGTATAAAAGAAGTTAGTTTTAAAAAATGTGAACTAAAAAGTAAAATACAAATTTAAGTTACATTTGTTATAATTATATATATATATATATATATATATATATATATATATATATATATATATATATATATATATATACACACATATCGGTATATAGTAGGTATATTGTAGATTCAAAACAACCACTCTCTTGGTAACTCATCGTTATAATATATGCGTACGTAGATAGCTAAGTTCTACGGCCGTATATAAATATACAATATATTTTCGATACATACTTATATAGATATATTCTATATGTATTTTTTCAATATATAGATATATATTTTCTCTCTCTCTCTCTCTCTATATATATATATATATATATATTCAATAGACATATGGTTGAAGCGCTACAGTTTAGTGGCTTAGTTTGTAATAGATGATGGAATTAGTAAAGTGTATAATGGATAGCGCCTCAATCATTTATCAAACATTTATGTATGTGTGTATACATATAAAATTTTGAAAATATATTTTATTTTACACTTCTCCTTCTACGTATGCCTATATTGTGACGAATTGCCAAGAGAGGTTTATTCTGAACCTAGAATATACCGGTAAAAATAATTTTTTAGTTTACAGTTTTCAATTTTAAAAAAAGCTTGTTTTTAATATTTTTTACTTGTAATTTTATGTACGGTATTGCGTGTTGCAGGCTTTTTCCATAGCCAAGTATGAAGTGTTATCTACGATGACGTTTAACTATATGAAAGGAGTTGAGCTCTACCATGGTAACTAAGCGTTTCCGGATGTATGTCCATATCACAGATTTTCTTTCTTTGTGTGTCTGGAATGTTTCCTGAAAGTTTGGCCGTACCTTTTTGTAATACTCTGTATAAATAATTAAAATACAAAATTTGACTGTAGCAAACAGTTTTTTTTATTTGTAGTTGTATCCGAATAAAACAGTCAGAGCAGTAATGTTAGTTAACCGACAATCTCGCGGCGAATGTACAACGAGGCTGTACTTCAGTCAAATGTGTACAGATCTGACTTGAGGTTACGTTATAAAAAATAGTTACTAAATTTACCAGACGTGTGTATAGGAGCGCTAAGAAAGTAGGTATGGTATAATAGTTTCCCAGACATCCATGGTAACATTCCTAGACTTTTTATAAAACAATCAAATGTATACTACACTTACCAGACTTGCATTGTAATAGTTTGCATATTTACAAGGCGGGAGTTTGGTTATTCTCCCATACTACGTTTAAGTTAATTACTTCCTAAAATGTGTGGAAGTTTTTTTACAGTGTAGTACAAACATTTAATTTACTTTCTGAGTCAGCACTAAAGTCATTTCTTACTACGTATAGCTTAACATCACATCAACTACGTCTGTAACGGTTCGTTGTGTAACAAATATTTATGGTTCGAAACTTAACCGATTTCTTGGACGTACGTCACTGCGACCTAACGTAATTGCAATGTAGTCTAAAACACGGTTCAGTTTATCAACTAACCAATAACAAGTATCATTCAAAGTTTATGTTGTGGTTCGTCATGGCGGAGCTTTGTAACGCTGCAAGTGTCGTATAAAATGTTGCTGCTCCAGAAACTAAACATTGAGCCAGCTTGGCGTTTCCTTAGAGCGATTTGCCGGTAATACATTTCCAATACAGCGCGTGGCTGCGCTCTAGAAATACTTTCTTCCCGACAATGTAACATTTTGTAGCTTCAAGTAAAATTTGCTTTTTAATGTGGACCATTGTATCATAGCTTCTCTGTAATGAAATAATTCGGTTAACGTACATTATATTCATAATAATAATATTGCGTCACCATCACAATAGCAGTTATCTACGGTGAAGAACTGTTTCATAACTACCTTATGCTATCAAATTATTGTGTTTGCTACAGAGAACATTACATTATTTCTAAAAAAAAATTTAAGGAAAAGTATTGAAATATCAAGCATGTATTTTAAAGCTTTTTATTTCTATAAATAAACATTTCCTTGCGACGAGTTCAACAAACTCAAATAAAGTTATCCATTGATGTACACAGAAGGTCTTCACTGTACAGAGCAGAAGACAAAGAGCTGCAGATATTGTCTGAACATTTCACTTGCTCAGTTCACCTGCACTGACATCTGTGCTTGGAGCAGGCACAAGTTCCAGTCATCTCATTGGTAGGCGAGGCCTAGACTGGCCGTGGTTAGTTCTCCCAGCTATCTTCCCGTACCAGAGTTCTCTTATCTACCAAGGCTCGCTTCTTACTACAATATGTACTGCTGTCAGTCTGCGAGGTTTCTCAGGGCTCTCCCTTTACTCCGGCCTTGCATTCCACCATCTGTATAAACCAGCGCTCTAGATATTGCTGTTTAGCCATGGCACATATCTAACTCGTATTTGTCGTAGAGACCAGAATACAGACTACAACCACGAGTCAACCTCGACACACTAGCTGCATGTACATAACTTGTTACGTAACAGTTTTATATGTGCTCAGGTCTTGTATCACAAGCTGGGAAGACTTGGTTGTTGTCTATATTAACAAACTAGGAGCAAGCGTGTCATGTAGTTTCATGTCAGTGAGGCACAAGTTGACAACTAGTGGCTAGATAAGTATGTGTAGTATGATAGTGCATAGTTCTCTGTGACCGTGTGTTACATATACGACAATCTCTGCTCTGTGTACACACATTTCTAACATTTCATTGTGAGGTCGTTTATGATAACAAAGTAGCAGATTGGCAGCATTGCAGTCTTAAGCACTGTCTTTGACACAACAAATATGCAGTATGAACCCCGGAAGCAGGAATACCCGAGTATGTGCATCACTTATCCAACACCAACAGTTCGACCACTGAGCGATGTTGGAGGTATACAGTAGTTGAGAAGCGCATGGCAAGATACGAAGTCAATGCCGCGGTGGACTCGCCTGACAAAGTGCAGTTAGACTATACGCAAACCAAAACTGAGTTGCGGGCGTGTGGACTCTCCAGGGGCAAGCATTAATAGCAACGAGATAAACAAATGTAGATCATTACAATGACAAGTGCTTGGAAGTAGTATATTGGAAGATGGTTCTCATCACGCACAGGCATATATCTATGAACTGGTACAAGTCACTTACCATGACTTTATACAACTTTGATGTCACCTCCCTCGTATCATTGTCTACACACATACATAAAGACACCTACTACAAACATTCTCACGTGCGTTCAATCAATGTCATCTGTAAACTTTCCTTCTTTCAGCACTTTCATACTGACAACGTTCCTCGGGGTCACCCTGTAGTAGTTTAATAAAAAAACGTTTCAACAGTTGTTTTCAAATACTTCAATCTCGTGTCAATGTTATGTGAAAATATTTTTTAAAAAACATTTTTTCCCATCAAAAACTAGAGACATAATTTTACAAAATAATTTCGATTGTTGTTTATTATATGTTTATTTTTATATTATACGCATTATGTTATATTATTTTAAAATTTCATTAATTAAGAGGTCAACTCAACAGCATTGGTAGGTAGGCTAGTGTCCAGACCTGTAACTCTAGTACCGTACAAGAGAGTGTGTTCGAAGACCATAGAACAAAGAAGACATTGACAAGAATGTTTTGTAACAAACAAAGAGTAAAGTTTACTCGCAGTCATAGAGGTAAGTGTATACAGGAGATGGCATTTTGTGACGTCCTGGAAGTCGACGTATATATGCCATTTTTGCGCGGACAATGCGTTATTGTTGACCAACACAAACAACTCTAAGAAAGCGTTTCCGAAAACGTAGTAAGTATAGTCTACTCGTTAGTATTGGTCACGTGGTTAGATCTATCCAATCGTCAGATGTTTATAACGTTTTTTTTTTAACCGCACATAATCTCGAATAGTAGTATGTGCTGCAAAATCTGTCGCAGGACGACCAGTATTATAAGCCAGTGCAGAATAGCCTTCTATGCTAGTACAATATACGTATACGGCATTACAGATGCGTACTACAAATATCAACTCTCACGAATAGATCGGGTAATGTTTTTCGTAAGCGCCTATTATGGTATTGATAATGTTGAACAGTTTGAATGAAAACTGTTACGTGCGTTGCATTCGGGTGTAAAGAGAGAAGAGGTACGTGAAAATACATCAGCTACTGTTACATTTCATGAGGCAAAAGGCCACGATTCATATTTGCACAGCACAGTGTAAATTATGTAGTTAAACAATTGTTTACATAGATAAACCCAGCAAAGCAGTCTGAAAGTACGGCCACATATATTGTATATTGACTCATATGTACGTCACTGACGATATGCAGCTGCTTGGTGATGGCAATAGAACGAACACATCTGCACACAAAATGTTTAATAAATGGCAGAAACTAGCACTGTTAGCTCAACAATGGTTTCCGCGTGTACAAACAGTACGCGATGTCGGTGCTCACAGAAATGTGTTTCAAAACGCAGTCATGTTGTTAAGTTCACATTTTATTTCAAAATGTTGTTCTACAAGCAATGCCGACTGAGATAAACACGCCACACCTGCCATTCCATACATGATTGTTACTCTGTTGCTCTTCACACTTCGAGTAAAACACATTGTCGTTTATGAGCTACAGCGTATAATAGTTCGTACAACAAGGGCACAAATACATTGACTTCCATTGTTTTTGCCTGCGCAGTGTACGGCGTGGCCACCAGGGCCGTCGAGAAGGGCTAGGAGGAGGGGGGGGGGAGGTCAATAAGGGCCCGGTGTTGATCGATATTCAATTAAGTTTATGTTTATGTAAACAAACAATCAAAAGTCTAATGGATTGTTTGAAATGTTAAACCAAGTCAAGGATAAAAACAATGTAAATAAAATATGGAATTAATTTTTGTAACTATGCAAGTGAGTTAATATTGCTCAGTTTGTCAGTTTTTTTTTTAAAGGTCCCAGTGAGTCAGAGTTGACTCATTAGTAGGGACAGTACATACATACATTTCAGTGATGGCAATTCTTACATTCACTCTTACAACGGTGCTTGTCATTTACATACTTATTTCTAAACAAGATAAAACTAAATGCTACAATTTTACACTAAAGTTTACATCAATTCACCAACCTAGATTAAACAAGACTCATTATC
>PNEQ01053888.1:0-27734 GCA_003012365.1 Medauroidea extradentata | reverse complement strand
TAAACGTTTTACTTCTACTTTCTCGGGTGTTTTTTGGTCCGTTGTGTTAGCACACTGACCCGGTGTCAGATCGCGTGCGAGGTGCTCGCCCCTGGTTGCACCGGGTTAACCCAGACTTACACTGCGCTGGGGAATAAACTCGTGAAGCACTCTTATAGGTGTGTCGTGAGTAAAAAGGCTGGGGTCTGACGGTGTCACAAGTAAAAACAGAACCACTTGTGGCACTGATGGTTTTTGTGTCAAATCATTCAGTGAATGTGCCAGTACGTTGGTATACCTTAATTTAATAACTTTAGTATATTTTGATAGTTCTAAAGTACATAGTTTTTTATATGTTGTATATTTTGAAGACAATGAAAATAAACATTTTTAGTTGTAAAATAATCTTAAATTTTCAAATACAACGACTGTTTATTAAATTTTGTCTTGCATTGTGAATGATACCACAAAGAGTTATATGAACAATTATGCACCCTCAGAATAACTGTCCAAATTTAATGAAGAAATATAAAACGTAATATCAACATGAAGTAAGACTCTGTACTACCAAGTTTTGTTTTTACTGTGAATAGAATATCCTTAGTTAATTCATGCTTTCAATGATAAAACTTAGAATTTAAGACTAATGAAGATTGTTTCAATTTTCGAAACATTTAAACTTCTGTAAGCGTTGGTAGCAGACGCGCAGCTTTAAAATATGTCACTGATTTAATTGTGAAAGGATTCAGTGCATATTGTACGTATTTCTTATCACTTCTGAACCATGGGCTTATGCGAAATGCGTGTGAAATAAATAAGGTTATAAAATCAACTTTAACTAGCGAATATTTAGCTGCAATCCTAACATTACTGTTGGCTTCTGGTTCTCGATATCTAACACAGATCAACGCTACTTTTCTATAGCAGTAGTTCTATAAAACAGTTCATTAGAATGCGCATGGAAACTTCTCGTGCTACTGTTTGCTTGCATTTAACTGAGAACTAGGCAAAGCGGATACAGGAGAAATCAAAGTGTAAGATTAGATGGAACAAAATCACTGAGAAGTAGTGAACGAAACAAAAATACCAAAATTGGTTATGATACGTGACGACAAATGGAAGCAATAAGGCGTGAGAACCTCCCTGATTCATGACATGGCATGTTGCTGCTGTTTTGTAGCAAATGAAAACAACCGGAATCTTTCTGATATTTTTACAAGTTATGATGTTACTATATTATAAAACTGTAATATTTCATTTTACTGTTGATAATGCGAGTGACACATTGTTTCGGTGTTAATGTTTCGACATCGTACCTCTTCCACAATCTTATTACGTGTTATAAAAGTCACAATCTCGTTGGTAGTTACCAGCCAAGGTCTCATTATGACGCCTTACATCATTGTATTCCGATCTAAAATTGTAAGTTATGTTGTAATACTAATTTTAACCTTTTCCATGTTGTTGATATTTACTTTCTGAAATATTTCCTATATCTGGATTATGTCGGACTTTGTATATGTTAGTATATATTGCCCGCGACTTTTTTACCGTGTTTTTGAACACAATGAAATAGTATATTCTGTATTAGTAATTTTTAGTATAAAAATCTTATTTAATTTTTTGCTGAAAACATTTTTGCACTTTAAATCCGGTGTAAGTTATGATGTTAATTCTGATAAAAATATTATGCTATAAATAACTTTTTTTTTAATTCTAAAGAATGAAAATTCTGAAACAAAATAATTTTGAAAATTTAAATGGTGCAAATGTGTTGTATAGGTCATAATTGAGAGTTTAACTAACATTTTGAATGATACATGTTAAAGTTTTTTGGGTACCTCCTTATGACCCCCTGCCACGCTTAGCATCCTTTAATATATGTGTGTATACATATATGTGTGATAAATGTTTCTAAGCCAAATGCAATTGGAATGCCTTCTGTTACTATTTGTTCAATGTCTGGCATAGTTTTGAAAATTTTCCAGCGGACTTGTGACGATGAACCCGGACAACTTTCGGTAATATATGATTAAAAATAAGGCCATTTATACAATTCTGCACATAACGATACATAGCTTATTAGATAGTAAGTTGAAAATTTTTTTAAAATTATTCGATAAAGTAAATATTGTGGGAGAAACATTGCCCAGACAATAAATTTCGATATTTAATTTCAAAAAATAATATGAAGGATTAATTGATGTTTCATTTTTTGACACTCTTCAGTGAGTCATTGCTTCATATGGAGTGGTATTTTACTTTTAATTTAAATAAATTCTATTTTATAGTTTATTTCACAGTAGTGGTACACCAACATTATATCATCTGACACACAAATTTAAAGCGTATTTTCGACTTAATTTTAAATAGTCTATCACCAAGCTAAATTAACACACACTGCCCTGACTCAGCCTGCATGAACTCTACAAAGACCAGCCACTACTTTATATGGGACTAACTGTTTCATTTACATCACATGTACATTTATCTGCCTGCCTTACATTACACCATGTAGCGTAGTGAGATGAACAGTTGCTAGACTAGCTTCAAGAGCAATTCTCTCAACCTCAGATTATGTGAGTTGTAGCTTTCCGTTTCATCTTCTTGTCGACTTAATAATTAGCAACAAGGATACACAAAATTACTAAGCAGAATACATTAAACATAAACACAATTATCATCAACTTAAGTACTCAAATAACAACAGCATGTCCTCGAGGTAAATATTTAAGATTCTATTAGGAGAGAATTGGCAAAATCAAATGCTAAGCAAGCAAACTTAGAAGAATGTAATTCACTGGTATTGGAATATAGGCTAACTCCTTTATTTAAATTCAAACTTAAAGTTCCCTACTGCGAATTCGCCACAAGAATAATAACAATTACTAATCTTACGGTTTTGTGCATTTTTTTAAGTTTTCAATATAGTGCAATTCATTTAATACACGATACGAACATTTATAGAAATGTTTGCAGGTAGTTAAATTATGTGCCAAAACATTCAAAAGACTGAAATCTACTCTTTTTATTAAATAAACAGTACATTTTCCTGTTAATCTGGTAGAAAGGTTGAAAAATGACTTCTTGACGTAGGCCGACTGCAAGTCTGTCTGATGGCCTTTTATATTACTTATAATCAGTAGTCAACTGATGAATATCTCTTGTAGGTAACAATACCCGATGCAAAACCAGATATAGATTATGTTTTTACACTGTTTTCAATATTTTCAATAACTTTACTAATAATGTATCAACAAATTAAAGCCCACCGAAAATCAGTCTCGTCATTATATAAAATGTCAATATCACACACACCTCTGTTGCAAAACTTATTCAAAATGTTCTTAAGTTAGGGCGAGTTCATTTTAGGCCTAGGCGCGAACCAAAATATATTAAATGAAAAATAAAATAAGATAATAACAAATAGGTTAGTTTTGTGGCGAATAAAAAAAACGTATTTAACACATGAAGTAGGTTGCCTAGTTAAAATTAATATTTAAATTGTAAACAAAACTTTATACTTGTCCTTTTGACTTAAAAAAATAAATGAAATGTATATACAAGGCAAGGGCTTGAATTAAAAAAAACTGATAATAAAAAATAACTACATAGGCACATGTGAAAATATAAACATCAACACTGTAGGCCGTAAGCAGTACATCTTTCCACTCACTTTCCCTACACAACATCATTCCCTTACGTAAGACTCCATATGTTCGTGCTACCACTATCACTCCACGCGGAAAGCACTGGGGCACGTACTTGTTCTTTTGAATTGCATTTTTCTCAAACTGTGTATTTTATTATGCGTATGTGCTATTGTAAAAAATGTCATATATGTTCACACAGTTAGATTTAAGGTGTCTGATGCAGTTAAATGAAATAGCTTTTAATTGAGCGACTGAAACAATTAGAAAATATTTGTTTGCGATTGTAAACAACCATTATAGTATATATACATTAATATAAGTAAATAAATAATTAAATAAATAAATATACATGTAAATAAATAAAATATATATAAACAAGCCAGGGCTGAATTCGACCGACGAAATGCGAGAGAAGTTTCCTTAGTAAACTATAAGCAGAGAATATAGAGAACACTTTGTGTCTAAACTTTATATTAACAAAGAAATAAACATTAGTGTTAGAAATTTGAAACAGTGTATGGGAAATAAAATGACTTGATAAGATAATGCATACTCTGAACATCGCTTTATGTTGTTAGGATTTTGTAATCTATAGAAAATTCTGGGAAATACCTTCTACATTTATGAAAGTAACAGAGATATCAACCCTCTAGCTGCATATAATGTTTGTAGCATAAGAAAATCCAAACATTTGATTAAGGTTTTTCAACTACATGAATTATGTAACAAAAATGATCCTCTTGTTGCAAGTGTCTAGCACCTATCATTTTCATTCAAAATGCACTTAAGGATTCATTATTCAATGATCGTGAGCATATATTACCCATTGTTTATAGTGAATGTCCAACATCGCCTTTCTGTTTAACAGTAAATACACTCATGTAATACACCGGATTGCCTATGCTTTAGGCTCTTGAACACTACACTGAATTCTTAAGTAAAATTTTGTTGGTCGAATTCAGCCTCACAATTTGTAACCACAAATGTTTATGAAATCACTTTTCTCAGTTAAATAAAGCCAAATCTTTAATATAGAAGTCTATGAGAAAAGGTAAATTGAATTGTGTTTGTTTCTTGTCTTGAGCTAATGAGCACTGTGGAGGAGTGACCCAGAGCTGGTGTTGGTACGCAGGTATCTCGACCGCTGAGCTGGCGCTCCGTGCGTGACTGGTGTGTGGCGTGGTGGCACAGCGGACATGAAGAGGAGTACGAGGAGACGCCCAGTGAGATGGGTTACGCCACACCGGTATCGGTCGAGACGCCTCTGCAGTCGAGTGTTTCACGCTGCACATCTCTGAACGTCATCCGGGACCCATATGCTAGCCAGCAACCGCCACAACAGACGCCGACCCGCCTGCAGCAGCGTCTGGCTGCCCGATCTGTCTCCAGTGACTCGGTAACCTAGCACTCCTCTATCCTGCAGGATGTGCCTTCAAATTCTGCAGCTTTATTCTGTTATACATTCGGTTTACTGAATGATTGTAATGATGCAGACTACCAGAGCTTGTTTTGAAGTTAGATCATTCAGAAAGCAGGGCCATCAACAGGATATCCTTGACAGAAGATTGCATACTTTCGTGTCCATTGTGAAGTTTGTTGGTATCTTATACCAGTTCAACTGTACCCTGCAGCATGCTACTTTAGGGTATCCCGAGTAGATAGCAAACTGTGAAATCATGGGGTTGAAGGTAGCTGTCTGCTCGGGACACTTTGAAGATACCTGCTGCAAGTGAAACATCGGTGTAAGATACCAACAAGACCTGGTTTCAGCCCAGAAACCAAAACAACAGAATATCCTTGCAAATATTATCATAAGTCTCGCTTACATCTTCATGCTATTTCAATCATCTCCTCTTTGCTTTTCCATTTCGCTCATCTCTGTGTAGAATCTAACACTACAACATGACATTTTTGTGTGATTATGTAATAACATAACATGTTAAAATTCTGAACGAATCCAAGCGACATTCCTCTCCCTTCTTGTTGACAGCCCTGTTGGAAAGTCTTGATAATGTTACGTTTTACTGCTTAGCTTCTTATGCGCTCTGCCTGCGTCTGTGACTGACTTGGCAAATTGTTAACACAAATATGAAACAGAACTACGTACCTATACTAAGTTGAACACTTCTAACTATATTTGCAACAATGCACAGCACTGTGTATAAAATATGCTTCATGTATACCGACACAGTTGATGAAGTCGAGTAGGCGTTATTGAGAATCCATCTGTCTTTATCATTTTTATTTAACTCCATCCGAGACGATCGGTGACAGAAATTTGCCTTAGGTAAACCACAGGAAGTGATATAATTAACAGAATCATCGGAACACCTAAAATGATCTTACCTTGAATGTAGTTGAAGATGGTAGGTAAGTACATTGATGGCTAAGTAGGGTTTAGGAGCACATGGTGCATTAATTATTTGCAAATACTATTCTTGAAAATGGCTTGTTTCTCTAAGCAAATTAAAAATATTATAGAAATTTTTCCCCATTATTTGGGTAAAATATTCTGCCTAGTCTTTGCTCTTATGGTTGAGTTAGCCTGTTTCGTAGGGGTTTTTTTTTGTTTCTATATTGACTTGAAGAACACGAATATTTTAATTGGTATTTTTAACATAACTTCAACTTTTGTAGAAAGCAAAATCGTTAGAGATGTAACCATTGGCTTGGAAAATGAGTCAATTGAAAAGAATCTAGTTTGGATTGTTTCAAGTATATATTTCAGATTTCGCAGCATGTCACCTGATAGAAGTAATGTAAATTAATTAGTATACCAGGAATTGGATTTGAACCTCAATGTGAGACCTGTGTGTTTAAGAAACACTGTTTTAGAGATAAGGTCTGAACTTCACCACACAATTAATTTTATTTATATTCAAGATGGTGCACTTTTCTTTAACAGAAATATAAAATATAAAGGCCAGTATTTGTTAGAAATATGTTATTGTGCTCAGAAGGAATGTATATACAAATCCTTTACTTTAACTGAACTATGTACTAGAATTATTTTATATGAAATTTTGACCATACACTCGCACAGACTTAAAGTGAAGCTGAGAGATTTTAGTGAGGGATTCGCAGTGAAAGCTTGGGCGCTTGTAAGAATGCTGTGAAGTGTGGACGAACAAATTGTGGACTGCCAGGAATATGAATGTTGGTAGTCCAACATGCCAATGGTAACATCCAACATGTTTCCCACATGCAAATATTGTGAGCAAACATACTGGGAACACTGCTGTATCGTTGAAGTTACAAATATGTGGGTGAACATAACTACATCATAGTCACATTACATAAACATTTATAAATCATGGAATGCAACTATGAAATAAAAGAAAACTGCTCGTTAACAGCATAGCCATTATTTTTTATGTGGTATTTATAAATATGTTCGATTTTGTTAGTTTTCAGATTGGTTGTTGTAGAAGTGAGTGACTAAATGGACATATTTACCCTTGGTATGCAGAGCTGATATATTACAAACCAACAAGTGTTATGTAATGTGTATTGCTGCCTGAGTTCTCCTGTCAAGTACTTTGTGTTGTGTTTCAGGTATACACGATCGTCATCAGGCTGCCGCCAGACACAGCGAGCTGCGACAGTGGACCAGACCAGCCGTCCATCAAGATGATCACCGAAGACACAGGGTCTCGAGGGGCACAGAGGAGGGTCGATAGCTCTGGCAGTGTTAGCGCCGACTATGGTCTTAGTCTGCACCCTGCAGGGCCTTTCTCGCCCGTGTCGCCTGCAATCAATCGACGACCTTCGCAGATGCCCGATGTGCGCATTCCTCTCAATGCCAAGATCATCCCCAAGCAGCTGGCCGGCTCCAAGGCCCTGGTGGGGCCCAAGCTGCAGCAGCCACACAAGAAGAAGAAGAAGACTCAGGAGAAGAAGCAGGACAAGAAGGCGGCCAAGACACTGTCCGCCATCCTGCTGACGTTCATCATCACGTGGACGCCGTACAACATACTCGTGCTGCTGAAGCCATTGACAGCGTGCACCGGCTGCATCCCACAGGAGCTGTGGGACTTCTTCTACTACCTCTGCTACATCAACAGCACCATCAACCCGGTGTGCTACGCACTCTGCAACGCCTCTTTCCGCCGCACGTATGTGCGTATTCTGACGTGCAAATGGCACAACCGCAACCGCAGCGCAATGAACCGTGGCTTCTACAACTGAGCGTAGTCATGTGGAGGGAGTGTGATGTCACAGACCGCCTGTGTATGGACTACAGTGTTGTTAATACCAGGAGTAAACATAGGACTTCTCCTAAGTGGCAAATATTACAAGGGGCAAATGTACAGGGCTATGCTCAACTGAGGGTTATTGATATTACAGCCACGTAACAAATAATAGGATTGGTGCACTTACTACTAGTTGACTTTTAGTGTTATACATTATTATTTATGTATAACACTTAATATATTAATATTATATAATAATGTTATACATAATAGCCTACAACACTTCTTACATTGTCAGACAATAACTGCCCTGAATTTATTTTATAACTTTTTTGGAAATTGAAAAATGTAATATTCTTTCTTATAATTCAAGAATACCAGAAGCAAAATAAAGTTATCATCTCTAAATGTATTAATATGTTGTAGGTTGTAATTAAGATCACATAATGTAAACAAAAGTCTATAAACCTATGAATAGTGCACCCATTCATTTAAGTGTTTTGGCTGTAAAAAATATGTAAAATTTTTTTGCATCAAAAAGTATTAAAACTTGTAAACATTATGATCGATAATGTATTTTAGAGAATTTTTCTATTATATTGATTTTTGCGAAATTATGTATAAATGACTGAATGCAGGAATCTTGTGAAGTAAACAAAACATAAACGAAATTATTTTCAGTAAGTTTAACAATCATGGGTAAAATGTCTTAGCTTAATTTATTTTATGGCACCCCTAGCAACAGGTAATCCATAAAATATTATCTGTTACATACAAAAATGTGCCGTGAATTTGTATTTCCGTAGCCATTATTGTTAACGTTAATCATAAAGACTTTTCCATTACTGATTTTTAAAGAATTCTTGAAGAATTTTTCCAAACTGAGTTAACTAACATCTGCATATCAGCAAGTTTTTTGGGTTTATACATAAGGGCAGTAAAATCATGATTTCGATATTTATATTGCATAAAAATGGTGTCCAAAACTATGCATCTAAAAACAAAGAACAAAAAAAAAGCATTAGTAGACAAAGTTTATAAGTAGGTATAACATTTTTTGGTGCAGAAAAATTAATACGAAATATTTTCGTCGCCAACATATTTTGTCAAGAATGTAGGGCCGTCTAGCATACTATGTGACCCACATGTTCTACAGGGATGTTTTAGTAAAAGTTGTATCATCTGCTGCCATCTTAGGTAAATAATAATTTTGTAATGTGAAAACATACAATTTAATTATAACAACGTTTAAATCGTGTAACTAATTTCGCTGAGTGTTTGCACAGGAAGAGTATAAAAAATTCCTTGTTAAGTATCCGATAACTTGACCTAATTAAGGGGGATGGTGCACAGCCATTTTAAAATTACAATATTTTACCCACTACAAGTATTCCTAAAGGCATAATCATGACCTAAATGTAAGTCTATCTACTACACCTCTTCACATTAGTAGGTAGTTAATTTCTTCCATATTACCTGACTTTTGTTCGAAGATAAGAAATAAAACAATCTTTGTTATCTACCAAAAATTTCAGATTATAGGGAAATTATGATTTATCTAACAATTTAAAAATGTGTAACAGACTAACATTTTGTGCATTAAACATTTAAAAATTTCATACAGCTTTAGAAATATTTCTAGCAGTATAAAAACTGTAAATTAATGATGACCTTGCACCATCCTCCAAGTACTATTTCATCTACAATGTTTTAAAACTTTACTGTGATTATCATATTCTACGCCCATCATTACCAATTATGTATATAAAAATTTATAAATAAAATAATAACGTTATGATTAAATTTAATAAACCCAAGATACTAGCGGATGTTCCAACTTAAAAACTGACACATTTTGTATCAAAATGGCCCCAGGATTGTTGAGCACATGACTCTGTGTACACTTCTGTGGCACACACTTCCTCTACGCCGCATTTATTGCGTGTCTGCGGCTTACATACTCTATGCCTCTACTGAAACCCCGGTTAGCCTTTCGTGGATACAGGCTGCATTCAAATTGAAACGAGTGTAAATAAGATCTGTAGGTTTTATTGTAGCAAACTCTAATATATATGTGTGTTGTAATGTACTTGTTGTGAATCGACATAGATTTCCTTTTAAATTGGTTTAGCCGAGGACTCTTGCTATATTTATCTGGATGGAAATTGCAGTCACTTCAAACATGGATTCATAAAGTTAAAACGATATCACGGATTTAAAACACAGAAACATGTTTGTATTAATGAAAAATATTTTCATCATTTTCTAAAATTAACACACCACATTGAAGATCACATAGGGTGTGTTTTGAATGAGGAATTTAAAAGTAATGACCTGTTATTTACCCTTCATGTAAAATTGTACTTTCAGTTTGTATATGAGCAGACCTGGTTATCTAGGAATACAACCAACATGCATAATAGTTAGCCATTCGCAACCTTTTTAGCAACTTCAAAACGGCTTGCATATACTAGATAACCGAAAAGTTACAATTTGTTGCGAAAGTGAGTTCCTTTTAATGAATGCCGAACAAATTTTTTTTTACTGGCCATATTGATTACCTGTTGATATAATATCTTTTCTCATTAAAATATTTGATTAAATATTCATTATAAAATCTAGGTAACATTATTTGCAATGTGCTATTTATGTACGTCACCAAACTAAATCATAATTTAATAGATAGGTATTTCAACTCTGTAATCTTTGAAGTGTAATATGACAGAGTTCATGTTATTTACCAAACAAATCGCGTGCATACGTTTAACACTAATTCCATTGGAATACCTAGTTTATTTCCATAATTTCTCATTAAGGCAGTAAGAAAATTAAAATCACAATTTCTTACAAAATCTAAACGGGGTGCTATAAAATGCCAGTAATAAATTTCTCGTCTTTCAAATATTCTGACGCGTAAACGTTGCTGAATGTACATAAATAAGCGTTTTAAGCACACGTAATTCAGTACTGTTGTTTTAATTCCCTCACTTGAGACGGAAACTGAAACAGGTGGCAGATTTTGACTGACATCTTGGAATAACACATATTTGACTTTATTAGGCCCTTAAGTCGTTACAGTATCCACACCTTGTGAATTAACATAAATTTACATGACATTTGTTTAAGGTCAAGTGCGACTAAGGTTAATTCTGTCACAGGAAGGCAACAAAATATGTTTTCTAATGGGAGAGTTTGACACAGGGAATATTACTGCTGCTATTTCCGATACAATAGTTTTATGTAACTAACAAAATACGAAACCATAGTACAATTAATTTTAACTAAGCATGGTAAAGAGAAAATTCATTAAATTAAATTATTAAGTGAAAACAAACCAATTTTGGCATTCAAACTATCAACATCATGTAACTTAAAATTCAGGAAAACCTCTGTGGTTTTAATCAGTCAACACCTTTACCTACCGATACCAGCGCTCAAGCAGCAGACATTTCCCTATGCCAAACATTTAACATCCATAATTTCAACCTGTAGTACGATTAATCTTAGCATGACCTCACATCTGATTGTACAACGGTTGTTTAAAGTGATGTGAAGTAGTATCGTAACACGTAAGGTCCAGGAATGTATGCTAAACTGCTAATTGTGTCAGTAAGCACATGATAATTAATATGTATCTGGGCTAAAATATTAATGTCTAATTTGGTTCGCAGGCAGTCTCAGAAACACCTGATTCATCTACTTGTAATTGTTGATTGTTAGTGTAGTTCTATGAAACCACTGACACTTGCAGTTGTTTTCAGGGCTGTAGAGGCGTATGACATCAACAGAGTGAAACATCTGATGTTGCTGTTGTTAAAAGAAATTTTTCTCGGGACTAAACATCTTACTTCTGCGTCTCCGCACGCCATATACAGATTCGTGTAGAAATCTGTCTGTTTTTTATTGCAAGACATGTACATTTTGTCACTGTGAAGTCTGATAAAAACGATGAAGTTTTTGTAGGAAGTAGATTCAAGCGGCAAACAGTGACCTCTTTTGAAAGGACTTTCTTTGAAAGAGGCAAGTGCTCACATAAGAAGAAGGGACATTGGATTAGATTTTGTCACAAAGTGTAATCTAAACAAACCCAAGCTCAAGCTTATTTTAAACTTTGAATACTTTGTCATGTAAATTGTATGCTCTCAACGCAGAGTTTAAACAGTGTTAGTTGTAATTTTATATTTTAAAATGTGTATAGCATAAAACAACGTGTCGTAGTAAGTTATACAAAATAGTTTGCTAGCCTTTCATGGCTATGTACAAACTAAAATTTGTCAATGGCTTTCGACATTAAAATGACGGGTCTTAATATTAGTAAACGTTAGTGTTTTAAGATGAAAATATCAAAACAATGTTGTGTAATGTAAAGTCTGCAAAATAAAGAGGAAGGAACAGTTGGGACAACTCTACATGGCTTTAGTTAAGAATGTATGTTGATACATATATGTTTACATTACATTTCGCTTCATTCATATTTGACCGAATATTTTTCTAATTGCACAGTGGAACACTGTGGAGTTGAAAATTGTCACGAAGAAAAGTGTGTTTGATTTTCTTCTGGTCAGAAGAGATGGTATGTGAGATTATGAAATCACGTTACGTTTCTTTACGAAATTTACTAACTGTCCATTCAAGTACGTTGCAGATTTAAAATTCATAAAAATATGTTGCTGCTTTAATATCTCACATGTATTACAGTGAGAAATAAAACAATGTGTCGTGTTTATGCATAACATTTAGCGTCAATGTATTTTCTCTATTTTTTTTTATATCCGCAAAACTATGAAAGTAACAAAACCTGTTGCTCTAGCTCACATAAAATTTCCATCCTAGATTATGCTATAAAAACGCATACTGGATCTGATATAAAATACCTGAAATAATATTCTCTAATTTATCTTTAAAAATTGGATTTCTAGTAACTAAAAATGAAAATTCAATACCCAGCCACATCACATCACGGTATGTTAAATAGCGCGGTTATATAAGATACCAGTGAACTGAAATAATAAAACAGAATATATTTTGAACACATATTTACCCTAGAATCAAAGTATATAGTTTACATAAAATGTTCATATTTAGTACAACGATGTGATTTGAACAATTTATAATTTTCAACAAATTAATCTTCTTTGTGTAGCAATTTTAATGCAATACTTTATAGTTAATTTCATTTATGAAATTTTAGGTGCGGATGAGAAAAATCTTAATTTTGATATTAATCATTGTACAGCGTTTTGGATGAGTGTAATTATTCTAAAATATATTCAGTGTATAATTGCAATTATTCTAAAACCAAACTCGTGTTGAGTTTATATCAAAAAACTTGATTTCATGTAATCTGTGTCAGGTAATTAGTTTAATTGTGTGCAAGCTGGCAGTTATTGTATTTACTCATTCATTATTTTCCTACTTAATGTGCCCAACTTTTCCTTCCCACTATGTGTATATTTTTGTGTCGTATATAACACTATTTGTGTCTTACTACTGACATAATGAGACATGTGTTAAGCTTAGTGAAGTTTTGTCGAGTGTTGTCCATTGTTCCGTACCCCTAATTCCTTCCCTGTTTTGTATCATATCCTCGTCTGCCTTCCAGAGTTGAAAGTTCCCAGTTTGGTGTCTGGGCTGACTTGTGAGGGTTCAGTTGTCGCTGTGTTCCCAGCATGCCCTGCGACAATCAGCTGCTTGCATGTTCGCGCTTGTCGCCATAACGTCGCTTGATCAGTTCGAGAGCTTCTAGTCGAATATTTCTTAAGGCCCCGGCCTGGCTGGCTTGCGGCCATGGTGCTTAAATAAGGAGTTATAATAATAATGCATTATTTCTCAATGGACTAATTTTGAAATTATTTCTACCCAGTGTAACTATTCAAAGCTAAATTTTCGGAACAAAATTTACATACGAAAAAATACAGTGATTACATTTGTAAGGTTTTAGTTCAAAATGTAGTTTTATATTTATATGTCACAAAAAGTTATGAGCGAATAACTTATTTCTGATAATCCTCTCTTTGAAATGTTTCTTAATTTTTTTTTTTGCGTAGAACGCTTTTTGTTCACTGGAAACTAATATTTTTAACATTGCTTTTTTATTTCCTGTCCGTGGCTGTAAACTATGCGGCAAAGCCATTAACGTTTAACTACATTTAGCGCAGTAACTTCACTGGCACAAAATGGTTCGTGTTTCAGCTAGAGTCATGTTTGCGGTAAATTCAGAATTTCCCTAAGCCTTTCAGTGCCGGTTATCAGGACATGATTTTGCGTTCTTCGCTGTCCCTTATCAGACAGAAAAATATTCGTGAAAATCTACTGGGAATAAAGTGAGGTTGCAGTTACCATAATTATGTTAAATACAGCGGCAAGAGTCCAGTTTAGTTGTCAGCAATTCCTTCATTGCTTCTATAATAGTAATTTCTGTAAAAGTAAGTCTGTTCCGCAGAACAAATATCGATTTTATATACGAAAGGAAGTGCTTCTCCCGTTCAGATTGTTAATTCTACAATTCATATTGTTCCGTCTACCATTCATATTGTTACTTCTACCGTTCATATTATTTAATTCTGCAGTTCATATTGTTCCTTATACCGTTCATACTGTAACTTCTCCTGTTAATATTGTAACTTCAACCGTTCATATTGTTACTTATACCGTTCATATTATTTAATTCTGCATATCATATTGTTTCGTATACCGTTCATACTGTAACTTCTCCTGTTAATATTGTTACTTCTACCGTTCATATTATTTAATTCTGCAGTTCATATTGTTCCGTATACCGTTCACACTGTAACTTCTCCCATTCATATTGTTACTTCTACCGTTCATATTATTTAATTCAGCAGTTCATATTGTTCCGTATACCGTTCATACTGTAACTTCTCCCGTTAATATTGTAATGTCAACCGTTCATATTGTTACTTATACCGTTCATATTATTTAATTCTGCAGTTTATATTGTTCCGTCTACCGTTCATACTGTAACATCTCCCGTTCATATTGTTAATTCTACAGTTCATATTGTTACGTCTACCGTTCATATTGTTACTTATACCGTTCACATTGTTAATTCAGCAGTTCATATTGTTCCGTATATCATTCATACTGTAACTTCTCCCGTTAATATTGTAACTTCAACCGTTAATATTGTTACTTATACCGTTCATATTATTTAATTCTGCAGTTCATATTGTTCCGTATACCGTTCATACTGTAACTTCTCCCGTTCATATTGTAACTTCTCCCGTTCATATTGTTACTTATACCGTTCATATTATTTAATTCAGCAGTTCATATTGTTCCGTATACCGTTCATACTGTAACTTCTCCCATCAATATTGTAACGTCAACCGTTCATATTGTTACTTATACCGTTCATATTATTTAATTCAGCAGTTCATATTGTTCCGTATACCGTTCATACTGTAACTTCTCCCGTTATTATTGTTACTTCAGCCCTTCATATTGTTACCCGACAGTTTGCTAAATAATAATCCTGATAGCACTGACAACCAAAATGGATTTGCGTTTTGATAAATTTAAATTAATTATGGAACATACAACAATAATATTTATCTGTATAGTTTGATATGCAGTTGAAGTAACTTGGTCATGTCTGTACATCTCAACACAACTGTATTCATATAGTTTGTGTAGTGTGCTTACACGAGCGTTTTCTTCTAGGCTAAACCATGTAAGTTCCAATATTCTACCCGGACCCACAGAACATTCTCGAATAATTCGCTCAATAACTGCTTGACTTTTAATTTAACTATGCACTGGTCGTGTTCAATAAATGCTTCTTTATTATTTTATGTATAATAATTTTTTGACAGTTTCGTACTATTCCGCAACATGTGGAAATAATTGTCATCAAACAACTGACGATAATTCGTGTGACGTTGAAAAGTCCACATTTTTGTATACTAATATATATTTCTAATATGCTCAATAACATTATCTATAACTAAAAAAACATGAAACTAAGATAATTAATTCCACCCTCAACAAATGCAAATAGTACACTTTTGATTGGCGTCAAACAATATAACTATTTTCCTACCCCATCTCTACCTTACCGGGTGACATTACAGTTAGTGCGGTTGAGAATAAATACAGTTATGTAGAGAATAATGTTGGTTTTAAAATGTCCCAAAATATAATAATTTAGTGCAGAGATGACATACATACGAAGTAATACGTTTCTTGTGCTGTTTTAAAGACTCGTTGATGTCGATAACGTACATTATTTCAAGTATAAGTTTCATATGAGAATATTAATTTGAATTTTTCTCAAAACAGTAGTTAATTTTTTAACCACGCCACAGACGTTCTTCTTAACCACACCTTCGGCCAATCAGAACGCACCAACTGTCCAGTCCAGGGTATATAAAAGCAAGATAACCAGACCTCGCCTCAGTAGGTAACAGCTTCTGTCTGCTTCCCGGAAGATGACAACTGCAATATGTCGGAACCAGCATCGACCACACGGCCAACGTCCAAAAGACAACATCGTTTACGTAGACAAAGGCTGGAAAACCCTGCAAACGTTTATTAAGTTCTTCTTTTGGGCGTAATTTTGGTACAATTGAGTAAATAGTTCAAGTACATTTTTATGCTAACGGAATACCAAACTTCACAAATATATAGTTTTAATATGCGTAGGTATTTTCCCATTGTAGGCACATATGCAACATTTCAGAACAGGAATATTTCGAATTACTTTGGAATTCTGAATTTATCGTAAATATGTTAATTAGTAAAATAATATGGCATGACAACAGCACCCGATAATTTTCAGGAATAAATTAATCGTTAGTCGAATTTGTAAAACTGGCTTTTAAGTGCACACCAGTGAAAAAATTGACTGACGAATGGAGAACGTAATTTACGTCATATTTGAAATACATTTTCTTGGCTTGTGGGTGTGAGCCGCGTCTGAAGATTGTCTTGCGACGTTTCGGCAGTCGTTGCAGCTGTTGGTCTCCGACTCCGACTACCTGATGATGGCAGCTGCAACGACTGCCGAAACGTCGCAAGACAATCTTCAGACGCGGCTCACACCCACAAGCCAAGAAAATGCAGACAACGGCCGCGAAAGCCTGCGATCTATTTTATATTTGAAATACTTGTTGTTCCGTTATACTATTTACTTTGTTTCCATTAGCACCAAAACTGCTCGATTTTATTCTACATTTAGAACTTTCGCACAAATGAAATATTTGTATTTATTTAATCGGTCACTAATAACATATTTATTTATTTTTTTTTTTTTTGAGTTTCATATCGTGTCTATATATTACGAGATTCACTCTGGTTTCAAATCACCGTGTTACAGGACTATCCCTGTGTAGTTAAGATCAAGACACGAAATAATTAATTATCACAACTGCAGTCATGAATTTGTGTTTTGTCAGCATAGTAATTGCTTTCGCTTTGCCTGTCTTTCATTTCCAACATCTAGTTTTACATTTTCTTTACCCTTAACGTACATGAACAGATCTTTTCAGAGACTCCAAAATGCTCAAATATATTTTATTTGGTCTAAAATTGCATCCAGAATCCATGACGGTGTGTTTTTACGTCCTAGAAATAATTAATTACGAAATATCAACAAAACATTTCTTAACTATCCGTATAACTTAGCTCACTGTGTTGTTCACAAAACTCAATTGCAGCTTAAACACGAGTTTGTTTGAACACTTTTAAACTATGGTTTGAATTATTTTGTGAATTTTATAACAGTTACAACATTACTACAGCTCGGGGATTTTTTTACAATATAATATTGGTAAGTAAACCAAATAGTTTATGTTATCAATACATGCTACTTCTTGACGAAATTCTGAAACATTTCAACATTTGCACGTATCACATTCCTTCAACGATTTAACATTTTATACGCATAAATTGTGCAGAAACGTTCTTTTATGTGACTTCACCATTCTCATATGCATTAAATTATAAATGACTATATTAGTAACTGAGATAAGAACCATGTAAATATTTTTAATTGACATAGAAGTCACGGAACTTGATATTTTCAATATGAAACATGAATTAATATCGGCACCTTAATGCCAAACATAAGTCACACATTCCACGCACAAGAGAAAAGGAAACGTGACAGTAATTAATTTGAAAATTTTGAAACGTGGTCCAGTTACAAGGTAAGCGGATGTCTTAACTGACTAAAAATTATGTATTTTGATTCTGTTATGCTTACAAAACAACATAGTCTAATTTAGAGACTTTTTCTACTGAAAAAAAACTTGGAAAATCTACATGTTAGTATATCTGAGTTATTGGCATTGAACGATTATGTTAATTTCCCAACTAAATAGAATCCCAAAAGATACATAAACTATGCAGTTTTTTAGTGTAGATGATTCTTACATTTCTAATTTTAAATTTTTTTTTAGTTAGTTCTGAAACTTCCTGATTAATACCCATATTTCGATGATATTTATAGCCGTATATTAACAGTACTGACGACCACATATTTGTTTGAAGCAGTTATCTGTGACATTTCAGTGAAGCGTGATCTGCATTATAGGAACCGAAAGTTATACATCCAACACGAAAGCAACATTCATGTCCATATTTGTATGAGAGTAATTGATTCACACTTAGCAACGACATACCACAATTCACCCAACCGTTTAAAACATTTCATGTAAGAATTTATTAGTGTTAAAGTATAAAAGTTAATTTTTTTGTCTTTGTATCGTGCTGTTGTATTGTAATGCTGTTGAATTGTTTACTTATGCTACTTTGGTGTTACGTACCTGGCTTTGTAATGAGAACATTGTTATCGGAGAAACTTATTAGTGGTGATATTTAAACTGAATAAGTGTTTAGGTGTGAGTGTCAACTGATATAAAGCATACAATAATTACTTAGATATAATTGTTTTTCCAGTGGAAAACTGTGAAGTGCTGTGAAATCATTCTCACTTTTGTACAGCATAATCAGAATTTTTTTGTCAAAACTCTTGGCTGTCTTCCTCGTCATAAGCAATGTTTGCAATAAAATAATTTTTGCTTTCATCAACTAATTTCTTGTAACTAGTGGTTTAATGATTTCATCCATTTGACATGGTGAATTCACCATGATAATGTAAACTATGAGGATTAAGTTTATATTTCGCTAAAAATTACAAATAAATCACAAAATAACCCAAATGAAAAGTAATCCGCCCTCACGAATAATTTTAACAAGATTAAACTGTACTAAGTACCTTTTCAACAACTTGAAATCGTATTATAAAATACTTGCGCAATGTTGTAATACATGGAAAAGTGATTTAACTAATTTTGAGAGGAGATTAAGCTTGCATTTTGTACTACGGATTATATGTTATTTAAGGAATGATATTTTAACCACGAAGTAACTCAGTCCAAAAAGTTGTCGTTAAACACAAGTTGTACATATTAACTGTAGCAGGTTCAAGGAAAATCACTCTTTTGTCGAGTGGTCACGTTCCTAAATTTCAACCGTTACTTTCGTTACTTTGCGTAAATAATGTCAGCTTGTTATCAGCTTGTTAAGCTGCCGACGTCAAGTTGATAAACTATGTTGAAGTTGCTGAAGCAATTGGCGCATTAGGAAACCGGGTACATACAGAAGTGTTGCAGGATTGTGTAATAACATACACGACGGCCGGAGACGGCAGTGAACTCTCTTAGCAAGTTCTCAGGTAGGATAAGAACTCCTGATCTTCTTGGAAAATTAAATAAAAATAGGAACACCTGCACCTCCGTTGGTCTCTGGTATTATTCCTGATTCACTCGCTACGCAGAAATTGTCGAAAAATCTGTGACGTTGACAGTTGAGTGCAAAACTTTCAAACTGACGAGTATGTTTGCTTTGCTTCAAATTAACTCTAGGAGGCGGTTTTAAAAATATATACTTACGTAACATACAATATATTTAGAATTTAATGTGGAACCGCTTCTGTTTTTTAAAGCAAATTACTGCACAAGCTGTTATGAAATTATTACAACAAAGGGAATAATATAGTTATATTTAAACAAAGAAATAGTGTATGTGCATCATGAATTTAAACTATTTTGTTTTATTTCATTAGAAAGTAATGTACTTCACTATGATAGCTTACCAACAGTTCTATTCGTCATGTAGTTTATTGTATTTGATTTTACCATTCTATTGTTATCGAATTTATTTAATCCAATAAAGAAACTTCTTAAGTTCGGTCAAATGTTTTAACTAAACTCAAGGATTGTTTGAGTGCGGGAATTGGTCTAAATATTTAACGATGACTTTGTACCACAGAAATATTATTATAATGACAGTTTAAGAATCTGGCACATTTTTCGATAACTTTATTTGCGAGTGTTAATAGTTTTTTTCATAAAATTTCTCAAGATTTTTAGCAATGTGTTAAAAATTTAACGAATGCTTCGGTTAGGTGACCAGATGATTCTGAAATGACAAGCAATTATATATGTCTTCGAAAATGTTATGGATTAATAAGTTTTTAGCAGAGTAACGCTTTTAACAACATATCTATAACAATACATACTTTAAACAAGCGTTCCTTCAACAACAAAATCAAGAAGGAAATATTAAGTTCAGCATAGTTTTTGAAACCACAACTAGTGGTATTTTATATGCATTAAAACTTTGCCAAGCAAAATTCATTAAAACAGTGTGCATACGTCAGTCATTTCCACTCGGGTTTGGTCGTTGCAAAGTGTAACATATCATTGCTGGAAAAATATGCATACACTCATTACATCCTCGGAGATATGGACAACTACACATTACGTCACAATGTATGGATGCGCGCAGTGTGACCAATTTCTGCATGCCACAGTTTTTTTGTCCCTGGTCTCTCCTCCCACTCTTTAAAATTAAAAATTTTTTAAAATGAAAATAAAGTTTACCTTGATAATAATAACGTAATAAGTATTTTGGTAAAAAGTGGAAGTAACTGGCAAAATAAGGGGTTTTTCGTATTAAAGACACCCATGTGAAA
The DNA here is from genome assembly GCA_003012365.1 of Medauroidea extradentata. Classification (NCBI taxonomy): domain Eukaryota; kingdom Metazoa; phylum Arthropoda; class Insecta; order Phasmatodea; family Phasmatidae; genus Medauroidea; species Medauroidea extradentata. The sequence continues at coordinate 6,909 of PNEQ01053888.1, read as the reverse complement.
TTGTTGGGAAAATTACATGTAGACGTGTACCAAAAGTCTTGCTAAGAGAGCTGTGCTACGTACCCAGTATCCATAGGCTATTTTAATGCCAAATGAGTAAATTTTCGTATATAAATTGGTTTTAAATCATATTAGACTTGATACACTACGCCCTGCAAACAATTTAATAAGCTGTTATTAACGTTACAAATTAACTGATAAAACTGTATGCAGAGAAATCACTCGCTTTTTAAAGTCTTGGATTATAGAGCATGGTTATTCCATTGTTTTGTTCTAGTTCACAGTGCTTACAGCAACGAAAACGATTCTGTGTCTTGCTCATGACGATAACCTTAGTGAAGTTGTGTAAACGTAACAAGTTTCATAAAATTGTTTTGTTCTGGAATCATATTACTTTTTGCCGTGTTTGAGCGAGATAGCAAACTGCAGAGGGTGTTCTGCGCTGACATATTCAGGACACCTGAACTTTACTCTTGAAGGATGGAAACAATTTATGTTTACAGTGAGTGATATGTGTATGGAGGATTTTATATGAGCGTGAGTCAGGCCATATAGTTACTTCCTGTTTCCTGTTCGTCGTTGTGCCTCCGTTTATAGGCACGACAGTTACTTTCTTTTAAGTTCCCAAGAGAAACTTCAGCTTATTGAATGTTGTCACACAACATTTAGTAAGTTGTGCTGTAGTCAACGCCGTATGCGTTACGACAAACGCTATAAAACAGGATGTCATGCAGCATAACAGACTTTGATGACTCTATGGGCTGACTCTCGACTTTAGTGTGTAGCTGAACCGTTGAGCCTGAAGAAACTTTGTATGTGTGTCCTCACATGTGTTACATTTGTTTGTTGTCTGTGTTGCGAGAATGAGGAGAAATTGTAAACAGTCAAAAAGAAGTGTGCAGTAGTGAAAACAGCAGCCTATTAGTTCCTGATACACGGAACACATGTAACGACAAAAAAGTATGATTATTTAATTGAAGTAGTGTAGTTTAAAACGAGAACAGTAACCTTGGAAACGCACATTAGGTACAACATTTTGTAAAATAATATATACCTATTCCATACAATATATTTATTAATAAACAAAAAAATAACAAATTTGTAAATGATGTTAAATAAATTGTTGTTTTTAAAAAGAACATGTCTATAAATATATACTAAAAGTTTTAACAGTATTATGTGCTATTAAAATGTACGGGTATGAACCAAAATTGCCTGACTAACCTTTATCCTTTTTAACCTGTAGTGATACAACTACCATTAAAACAATTAAATAGGTAACTTTTCACCACGTATAAACACAGTTCGGCTTATGTTTAATACGGTTAACCACAAATGTAAAATTTGTCATAATCACAGCTGATAAAGCTACTAATAATTCAAACCGCACTGGTATTTAGGTCGTAATAAACCAACAATAATGTTATAACAACCGTACAATTCTCATATTTAATCTTTAAATTTTTTGGGTGTTTCATATACAACATATATTCTTCTAAACCGTTTTTAAAAGTATCTTTCAGTGTGTGCTTTTTATGTAAGAGGACAATATAGGGTAATTTGTCACTCTCTAGTGACAAACGCTTCAGTAGCTGAAATATGTTTCATTACTAACTTATGTGTTCCCAGTTTGTGGTTTGTGCGCAAATAAATTAGCTGTATGTTTGGCTTATGACCAGTTGTGAAGTGCTCTCTATACAGATAAACCAAATTTATAGATTGTCACAATCCAATGAATAGAAGAAATACATTTCTTTACAACAACTGAATATCTTTATTTTAATTATGCCCCAGAAAAAAAATTTCATTTACAGGCGCATTCTACCAGTAAGTCTTGCAGCGGGGAAACATGTTTCAAATATTCATTGCAATTTTTGCTACCGATTGTTGCGTATTTTTGCGAAACACAATATGGCAAAACAATTAAACACAAAAAAATTTAAAAAATTTGAATAAAACAGTAGATTATTTACTGTTGTCAACAAATGTGCGAATAACATACTGATAATTTCAAGTAAGATATGTAGCCAGGAAAAATACGACGTAACGCCTTTGTGATAAACAGAATCTGCGAGAGTGAAAATATAAAGATGTTCGGTAAAATCAGCAGAGAATCTAGAATTTGTGCGGGAAAGGGAGAGATTTTGTTGGTGTGGTTTCCGTTTTGTAGGTAAACGTCCGTATATTTTGTTTGTTTCTTATATAAGTGTATTATAGATCATAATTTATGGAGATAAAAACTTTTTAATTAATATAGTATTTTTTAGAATTTTATAACACTATTTCAATTATTGTTTCAAAATATAAACAACAAAATTACAATGAATATATTTTGTGAGTGTGAGGGGAGAGGAGGCGGGATTATGTGTGACCCCGCTTCTGGATCTTCTCTTGTTACATATAAGTCGCCTATATGCAAAATTACTTGCGTCCTAGGAAATGAAGTTTTAAGGAAATGAAACAAATGCCTAGCCTTTATTTCACATTGTTTAGAAACCTGTTGATATAATAATGATGCTGTGATACCTTCCTTAGTACATACGCAAAGGACCCAAAATATTGTACACAACCAAAATTTGGATACACCTTGTTTTGCAGCTGTAGTTAGGATTTACCAAGTTCTACATCTATATTGAAATTTTGAAGTATACTTTTTTCTCTTCGTTGCCATCACAATACATGAGGAGATCACAGAAAAGTAAAGTGACAATGAAATGCAATAATCTACATCATTGAAACTTCATATTAAACTGTAGTACAAGAGTTTTTGACAGATACAAAGTTTTCTCAAGTCATGGCAAGAGGTTAAGTAAAACTAACAACTTAATACAACAATCAACATTATTCAACTGCAATTTAATAAACTGCCCTACCTTGCACTACACTGCTGTATCTTTAACCACAGTCAAGGAGATGTTAAATGTATTCAATTTTATAAAGAAAAATTATTTAAATGGTTTTACACATGCTATTATATTCTCCAGGACATACTTAGTTTTGTTTCTGGTGTGGGGCTTAAATATACAGAGTTTTGCTTCTGAGCTGTTGCTGCCAAAACCAAGTTATTCACATCTATATGGATATCGCCATTTAAATGTTACGGTTTTAACAACTTTTCCTTAAAAAATTTGTATGCATTACATTCGGAATGGTCTAAAGGAGACACTTGCACAATAAACACAGTTTTCAATGTTGGTGGACATACTCAGTTGTGCGTATGGGCGACTGATATATGCTTTCGAAGTGAAACAAAAGTGTACTATATTCATGCATACTTTGTTATGTGAGTGAAACAAAATAGAATTGTCAAAAAAATATATCGACAAGTTAAAATATACAACTGAAAATAATTATTACTTCAGTAAAACAATGATATTTTAAATAACGAGGAAACATTTGCAATTCGTATATATGTACTATAACAGACAAAGTCAAGAACGCGACCAAGTATGCCAACGTGATATTTTTAAGTAGAGAGCCATGTTGCACATAACACGTTTTTAGAGGCATAAATAATCCCTAGTTTTTTTCTTGAACCGATGCAGTGGATATTTAGCTCGTCCCAGATATTCTTATCTGCGAAAAAAAAACCCTTTTAGAGACATTAGTGAAATTGCACTTTTAAAACACTAAGCATTCGATAAAAACTATTCTAAGTCCTGTAACATTGTTAAAGATAATGCTGTATAAGTACGTTGCGTGTTTAAACTACAATATATCTGTATGAAAACATAACTACGACAGAAGTATGCCCTGAACTTTGCCGTGTAGTCATGTCCAATAAAATTATACGGCCATCACTTCACGTTGTTGTCTACCACCCTTCTCAAATGCGTTTCAATCTGTACGTAAATACGTTTTTTTACGAACCTATTAAACGTGTGCCCATTGTGCCAACGTACGAAAATGAAACTCACTTCGGACAAAGACATGCTCATTAAATACTGTTTCTAAAATACCAACATAACAAAAAAAAATCGGAATGCTGTGCTTGAAAACGAACCAGTCCTAACAGGATGTTTATGAAACTAAATTAGTAACGTGAGCTGAACTTTGCTACAGATAGTCCACCGATACAATCATATCGTCACCGCTGTAAGTCACGTTGTGAGATGAATCGACGGGAATGTTGTACGATAGTTCAGCGCTTCGCTCTTACTGTTGATGCGGCGTATGAAGCACGCTTCAAGTTTGCCCTTATATCTTCGTCACTTCTGAGCCTCTCACGCCCAAGTAGGTGGCACCTTTAAGGCCTTGTTACAGAGTTTTGCAGTGATTTCGAAAATATTTTTTTAATTGCTACGTAATACTCATATCAAAATTTCGCTGCACAAATTTGACACTTGTATGTTATAGTTTGTAGCTGAATTTTTTTGCAGCATTATACTGAACGGTTTTTTAGATTTCATTACCCAAAGTACCACGTTTTTCACCGTGGAAATAAGCAAAAATTAAGGAAATTTTTTTTTTTTTGCTGGCGAATGGTACGTTATTTAAAAAAAAACGCGTCCACAGTATTGTGCATCGTGTGATTGCACATTGACTCAATTTTTTTTTCAAAGCTTTTGGTTAAAAATATTTGAGTTTTTGGTACCAGTCAGAAAAAAACTCGGGAACAAGCCCTTAAGGGCACGGGCCCGAGTTTCTTCATGCTTAATGAATATTATATTTTAAAACATAAACGGGAGCCCATATCATAAAACCGCTCCGTAACTTTGTTATGACTGGTTTTAACTACGTGTTCTGATTTTGTCGAGACAGAAGACTGCAAGATGGTAGCTAATTAGTTAATTTACGAAATTTCGTTTTAATTGATAAATTAGCTTAAATATTCATGCAGTCTGTCTCGAAAAATCACATTACATAGTAAAACCAATTAGCAACAAAGTTACAAAGCAATTTGACGATACCGGCTCTCGTGTGTGTTTAAAAAAAATAATTATCTTGAAATCAGAGAAACTTGGGCCCATGCCCTTATGAGGCCTTCCTAGATAGGCTGCGTTTGTGTGTGTGTGAGACAGGAGCGGTAAGGGTGTTGTTGGCCGACTTATGTAATGCATTATCGCCTCTCCGCGCAAACTACTCAGCTGGCGTGTAGTGCTGTACTATTGTCATTTTTACTACTTAACTTCAAGCGGCGACCACATTTGTGGGCTGCGTAGTTCAATGTCTAACGTTTGTTCGTGTAGTTGTGTTTTTCTATTTCGGTTATTTTTCCACATACGGCAGTCTGAAGAACCTATTTTTGACCATTTTGAGGGGCCCGAAAATTATGTTTTTAATAAACCTACCGAATATTTGAAACTATAACGACATAGCTTGAAGTGTGTGTTCTTTTCGTAGATATACAAAAATAATGCACGTTTAGTAGTATAGTAAAAAAAAAAGAATAATCGCAACTCCCTGCAACGCATTTAAATGCAGACCCCTTAAGAGTTAATGAACGCTAGCTTATTTTTTGTTTGAGGCAAGGAAACGGGGAAGGCGATAAGTCGAATATAACACGTCAGTCAAACACCTCATCGCCTCTAGGCGCGAAGGTCTAAACTAGCGAGCAGTGTTTTCGTACAATGTGTTTTTCAATGGGACTTTAAGCGATTACGCAGGTATTTTACTTGTGGAAAGTATGTGGTAAAGTCCAATGCAGGTTTCTATGATCTTGTTTTACGATGGTTGATATATTCTCAGCTACAGAAACGTGAAAAAGTATCTTTTAGCACTTCTGAGAAGCTTTGAAATTATGTTTTAAAAAAAACTGACGGCATTTTTAAAATCATAGGGACACACGTGTTCGGCATCGCGGCCACCGGTGTGTGGCTGTAACACCCTCCTGTGCCTTATCTCGAAGACTTACCAGGAGATACCTTACACATATTTATGCTGGGAGAGTGTCAATTCTCCAAGTCAAATCTTAATAACATACATGGTCCTCCCCGTCTGTGCAGCCAATAACTATAGCCCACGATTTTGGTGAAAATAATTCTGCAACAGTTTGGTTCAATGCCTTACGTGCACATCTGCAGGTTTGCTTCATGGTTATTGGTAGAATGTATCATTATACAGGCGTGGCTCATTTGACTGAGCCAACAGGAACACGGTTACTGCGACACCACACGTCTGTAATTTGCGGGTAGAACCTTAAACGCTGAGAGTTATAAACAGCCAATCACTGACCATGAAGCAGAACTGCATATGTGCACATAAGGCATTGAAACACATTGTTGCAGAATTATTTTCACCATAAATCGTGGGCTCCACCAATAACTAAAGGTACGTCAATTTCGCGGATTCATCTGGAAGCAGCCTAGACTTGTCAGTCCTATACACCCACTGGCCACACTCGATTATCTATTGGCTTATAACCGTACAAGCAGGTAACAAGCGATAGCACTTCGCATTATTTCCTTATTTACTACTGGCTTGCAGTAGTCAAACGCGTTTCGTAACAGCCGCCAGCAAGTCACAGACATGACAATGAAGTATACATAATTGGTGTTCAACCTGACCTGGAATGTATCTGTGAAATGTACGTACCTCTACCAATAACATATAGCTGTTAGACGCAGGTGAATAGCTCTGACAGCAGGAGAAGAAACGCTCCTGCTAATTGTGGCGGCAGGCAGTTAAACCCACTCACCTAGCAACGTTAACACCCACAGGTTAACTGCAGGGATCCACATTGCTGAGGGCGAGGCTATCCACCGCTGTGAAACCTCTTCGTGGGCGAGTCCTCTTACTAGGCGGACCATACCAGGGCCCTAGGACTCACCCTGTCAGGGCCCAACCCGTGATTGGCTCAGCCAATGTCTGGGGCTTCACACTGATCCCCTGAGTACCTGCGAAACCTCTTCGTGGGCGAGTCCTCTTACTAGGCGGACCATACCAGGGCCCTAGGACTCACCCTGTCAG
>PNEQ01053887.1:0-27733 GCA_003012365.1 Medauroidea extradentata | reverse complement strand
CAAACTGAAAATTGTATTTACCTTCCTTCATTAACTCAACAGAATTTTTATGGAGCAATTTCATTGATTTAAAAAAAAGTCAATTTCGAGCACTTCAAAAAAGTGAAAAAAGTGACAATTTTCAGAAAAAGTGACTAAAAGTGACTTTTGTCAAAAATAGTGACTAGAAGTGAAAAAAGTGACCGACTTTGAGGCCTGTAACGGTCATTTTGGCCTGACGTCAGGCACGTGATCGGGTGTGACGTCAGGCGGGTATAGGTGCCAACTGCCATGGTACGAGAGGATGAGGATGATATAAGAATATTGGGAATTGTAACGAATTTATATAACGCGTGTATAACTGTTTTCCAATTTGTTAATTTTGATTTAATTTAAGGAGCATGTTAATTTTAAAGCTGATATGGATACACCGGTAAGGAAAATTAATGTTTTTTTTTTGGTGAAGGAGTTTCATTGGTCATCCTGGGCGACTTCCGGGCAGAAGGTTGGCGGAAGTGCTGGACCAGCGTTTTCCTTCTTAGTGTGGTAGAATCGGAGTAGGGTGGACATGTTTTCCGGAGTGTCCGAGCCACGTAAGGGTCGCACTACAGCATGTTTCTATTTAGTTGACTATTTCGGCGGTCGGACCCATCGACGCTTATGTAAAACTGGCTGTAAGTGTTGCAGTGTGGTGCTAGTAAAGTTCGTATCAAGCAATCGCTTGGGTTACTCTTTATTACAAGAGGTCTATGTTGTTTACACGTGTTGTCATTCTCTTTTGCGCGAACGCACTGAAGGAGACCCCATCTCCACCCTGTACGATAAGAGAGTTCTACTGACTGAGTAGGGAAATAATATATTTTCCACTACAGCCATGGAGGTAACAAGGAAGGAGTAAGGTCCACTACAAAGTGTTTCCCACGATACCAAACACTTTAAAACTGTGAGAGAAATATTTTGACATTATATTTCATGAAATAGTGACTATTATATTGAAGGTACAAAAATTAAAGACAAGAGAATAACTCTGAATAACCTATACACCTTGAATTTGTTCATTTGTGTTTTGGATCTGTATTTTAAATATTAAGAGGGCGTGGGACGTGGTTCCGAGCCGCAAAATCGACGTTCACGGTGCAGGATATTCCGTGCAAATATTACACATATTGAAATTGGGGTAACAATATACAGTCAAACCTCTATCCATCGTTTTTCAAGGGACCAATGAGAAAAAACGATGCATCCGAGAAAACAAAACATGCGGGAAACACGCAAACCCCTCCCCCACCTCCCCACCGTACTTAAAAAAAAACTAAAAACATAACCTCAAAAATTATTTTTAATAATGTCCACCACATGGAAATTTGCTTCAAATATGTGTGTATTGAATATGGTCGTAGCTTCATTTGTATTACCAACGATCTAGTTTAACGTCAAAGGTGGCAATCCGAGACATTTGTGATGTCAGCATGCTTTTCACCGGGACGTTTCTCTACCTCCTTTATTATTCCAAGGCATTCTTCAAGTGAGGGAACAGATTTTGAAGGCCGCGACACGGCAATAATTTATAAATACATTTCACAGGCCTTAAAATAAAAATAGTGCACTCCACTTGTTAACAAAATTCAAAAAAAACTGTTTCTATCTAAGCAAAAAACGTAACAAGAATGAGATACGTATTTACAAGGCAAAACGTAACCTCTCCGACTCATGCGCTTGCGCTCGACTGCCTTCGGGTGTACTCGGAAGTGCACAAAATGGCGGGAAAAAATTCCCAAAATTCTTGACGTTACTGCAATTTATTCACTAAACTTTATGGAAATGTAAAAGTAAAAGCGCATATTTATAATAGAACAAAATGAATTTGTACAATATACGTGTTCGAAATCTACTGAAAATAATTTGGATATCAACATAAAAAAAAATATTTCCTCTATAAAAAAATTACGTTTTTTTGTTGGTGGCAACATGTTTGTTGTTCGTTTACTGAAAATACGGCAATGTTTGTGTTTACACACACAACCTGCAGTATGTAAAATGTTTCTTACAATAAGATGGACTGCCTAACATATTTGAAACAATAACGGTGAAGTTTATAGTTAAAACAAGTCGAAATATTACGTTCGTCCGTATTTTTGACAACGGTAAATGTGTGCCTTGTGCTGTTATGTCAAGTTCTTTACGCCTCTTCGTTTCGAGAAGTGTATACGAGCATAATATGAAAACGTAAAATGTAAGTTAACTTTTTAATTTTGTTGGTGAAAATGTCTGAACGGTCGATGCGGGAAATTTATGCATATATGAACGATCCATGTGGGTTTATTTAACATTGTTTATATAGACAATTTGTCGTGACCGTGAAAAACGATCGATGGATGCGGGAAAACAAAAGAAACGGGAACGATGCAACGAGGTTCCACTGTAATTTACAATGGCGGGGAACTCTTATTTGTACGATAGATACGGGAAAAACGATAATTGGAAAATCGACACATGCGGACATTGTTATCACTGGTTATAATAGGAATTACGTCGGGACGATTAAAAAATTACGATACATGCGGGAAAACGATACATGCGAGTACGATAGAGGTTCGACTGTATTTGGTAAAGTTGCATCTTAGATTGCCATTGTTTGAAATTTTGATATATGTTATATTTTCTTGATTATGTAACCTTGAAAATTACAAAGTTTAGTAGACGAATGAATACCAACAAACTTTCGCCGAAAACGAAAAGCCAAAAAATGTCACTCTACAACACATTTACGTAGATTAGTTTGGAAACTGCGGGATGCATGCAGAGGCAACCACAATTGCAAAATCTCTTCCGCCGCAAGTCTCTTAACAGGCCTTTCAAAAGAATTTCGTGCCAGTTAGAGACAATTTTGTTCAGGCGTCTGCCCACAGATAGCACGCTCTCTGCATACGAGTATTCATTACAGTATCACATAGCCAATTAGTGCATGTTGGAGCCAAGGCACTGATAATGACTGGGTGAAATCGTCAGTCATATTTGGTCGGTTCGCAGCCAGCCAGCTAGCTAATACATGGTTTCGAGTGCGCAGGAAACGTTCAAACTAAATGTGTCATTAATCAAAAATCATTGAGTAAAATGAATAAAAAATTTTTACAGTGTGCTTACAGATTGCCCTGCCAATGATGGTACCAGTTTATTTTCTTTACGTAAATAATTTAATAAAGAACATCCATATTTTTTATCATATTTTCAGTTAAAAACATGTTAAATTTAATGAACACCACCACCACACTTTTTTTTTCTTTGTGTCTGTATAACTCGAGAAAAACTTAAGAAGTCTGTTTTGCACAGTAAAAACCACAATGTCCCTGTGACGTCACAATACAGTATATTTTAAAATATATGTAAAACACAAACTACAGCAACGTAAGTCCTGAAATTGTTTTAAATAAAGTAGTTTGTGGGGTAAACTCCAGTATGGCTTGAACTACGTATAAATGTCCACAGTAGTTCGTTTGCACAGCAATAAAATGAAGTTCACTCCAAATAAAATCTTAGCTATAGCTACATGGTTTAAGCTTCAAGAAGAAACCTAAGTCTGATATTAACAACAAAAATACAGTTTATGCATGTACCGATTATTTTTATGTATGTGTACAATGTAACACTGTTAGCGTAAAATAAATACGTTAGTTTAAGTTAAACGTTGCCGTCAATAGCTTGCAGTAATACCGGTGAATAATTTGCTTAAAATGTTTTACTTCGTGTCATTAAAGTGCATTACACAAGTTAGCACGATAATAGCGCTACCTATCAGCTACGTGTAAAAACGTTTCTCCACTAAGGTTATTTCGAACTTGAAAAATAAATAGACTATAGTGTATTACGTAATCCCGGAACTCCTAATTTATTTTTACCGCATATACTGGCTGTGAAAGTGATTATTTGCAACCAGTTACACATGTAATTCTCACGATTTTAGGTAAAAAGGTCACAAAATGGCGTTTGGTACATGCTACGATGCCGCTATCTATCTTCCATCTTGTGAACGTTCGTACAGCTGCGCTTTGCGCTATCTGTCTGCTCTGCACGCTACTTATATGTACGTTCGTGTACAATTCATCAAACGCAAAGGATTATTTTAACGTTCAAGTTATATAAAACTGCGCAATGAATAAATACACCCGCTTTTTCCTTCTTTCTTTGGTGAATAATTTACAAGGACATTGTGCTATAAACGAATGCCTACTTTTGTTCCATTGAACGCTACGCAAATCTGGCTATTCGCTTGCAAGAAGGCACTCCACAGCTCTGTTTTCTCTCTCTTTTTTTTTGGACAAGGATCGGTCATAATAATGGTTTAGCGGCATTCTTTTAATTGTACGACGTCTGCCTATTGATATAAATTTATATTTCAACTATCACTCAAGTTATTTTTTCGTTAAATGCTACGGAAATCGGGCTATTCACTCTAGAGAAGACACTCTGAATATCAATTTTCTCATTTTTTTAAGACAAGGGTCGGTCATATATATTGTTTAGCGATTTTTTTTATCGTAAGACGTCTGCCTATTGACAAATTTATATTTCAACTATGACTTGCTTTATTTTTCCGTTAAATGCTACGGAAGTCTGGATATTCGCTCCAGAGAAGACACTCGGAATCGCAATTTTCTCATTTTTGGGGATAAGGGCCGGTCATATCTACCGCTCAACACTGTGACGTCTAGCTGCTGATATCAATTTGTGTTTACATTATTAGGTTAATTTCCCGCAAAACGCTACCCGAGTCGGGGCCCGACTAGACACACTTTGCAGAAAAAAATTAAGTTTTAAAATTGTACGTTATGGTCGGGGGGGGGGATCTCAATTGATTTTACGAAACTAGCGATTTTACGAATGTGATGAGAGGAACCGTGAGTATTCGTAAAATAATCGGGGGTATAGTGTAGTTGTCTTATATGCCGGCAAATACTGTAATTTTTCCCAAATTCAGCATACTTAAGTGCAATTTTCCACACAATTTTTTTTTGCTTGCCCAAATGTATACGCCATACATTCGTACAAAAATAATAAATGTGTAGATTGTGTTTCTATAGATACTTACAAAGTAAAAAATTTTTCCCTAAAATAGTATCTCTTCATAAATCCATTGACATACAATGAATTAATGTTTTAATTGTTCAGAATGTTTAAAAAAAAAACAAATAAATAGCCCTGCCACTAGTTTCAGAAGCAACTTTACATTAAGTATGACCCATTCCTAAATACCGTACAATTTGCTGTCTTCAGCTCAAACCCTTCCTGTATGTGTGAGGTGCCGTAAACATTTTTCCTCAAGATTAAGTAGGTAGGGTATAGGCCTGTGCCATGTAGTCACGACAACATCTGACAAAGACGACTTCCGAACAAAGATAATAGCATGTATAGTTTTACTGTGGGTAAAAACTATGGTTATTTGCTCCTTACTAAGTAACTACTGCCTTGCCATCATGGTCTGCTGGTTAGGTTCTAGGTTGGAGAGATCAAGCTCTGCCACTCCAGGATAAAAGAGAGCATACACATGTAGTACACTTAGTAAATACAGTAGAACCCGGTTTTTAAGTTACCGTTATTTACGTTTTCCTGCCAATTACACCAATTACTGTCTGTCCAGGTACATCTACATTTGCTTCTATGTACACCCTCTCAGTTGTTATAACACTCAATATTTCTAATTCCCACTTTTTACACTCATTCTTTAAGTTTGTTTACTTTTGGAACACGAGCGACAAGCACAGATATATGTACAAAATTACAGCAAACTTCAACGTTAACGACAAGGTGATCAATTGTTCTGCTCGTGTACATCTTTACAATTTGGAACAAGGCCACTCGATGCCATTTTGTTGACCTGTGGTTACATGCTGACGTGACAACTATAAATGCAAAGTTGGAAAATAAACTCCAATTTATTCGAAGCGGACCTTGTAAAGGCAGAGCTAAAAAGACAAACATTTCCAGTTGATGAAAAACTTGACATTTTAAAGTTGTGTTGAACATCGTACCGGGACACGTGTATCCCATAGTAACGTCAATTCTAGAAAAAAATAAATCTTAATTTTTCAATTATTGAAGAGAGTTGCGATGTACGGGCCGTTAGCGGAAGAACGAGTTTGCATGTCAAATTATGACCAGCTGAGGAATTATTTTCATGAATGCAGTGTAGGTGCAAGAGTACAAACTTGACAATTAACGATGTTTTATTGTCAGAAGCGGCACAAGTCACAGTCAGCAAACTGGAAATAAAAAATTTTTGGTCCCTCAAATGGTTGAATCAACTGCGTCAGAGATAACCTTGTTTATTGGTCAGTGCTTATTCAATATTTACCACAAATATAATTCTTCGGTGCAGCTTTACATTGCTGGGTGTTTATTTTTTGTGAAAATTGTATGTTTGTATTTTTAATAGCTATATAAATGTTACATTAATACAACTTGGAAATATTCGAAGCCTTTTTCTGCATTTCCCACTTTTTACAACATTTTGCAGGATCCCTTGAATGGTGTTAAAAAAGGGGTTCTGTAGTTATTATTAGGAGTCTGACTCCATCTCCAATGGCAGTGGCCGAGGTAAGGGTAAGGTGTGTTGACATGCAACTGTAAATGTTTACTTCCATTTCAAAATTGTTTCATTTGTCTGTACTTCTTCGGTGGCTTGTTAAAACGTATTGTGTAGCTGCCGTACATCATGCTATCTTGTGACTTATGACTGGCGCTCCCTCACAGTCGTTTTGAGGTGTGTGTCAAACCAGTAGCTTTTCCTCTAAGAAAAGCTCTACTTTACCTTGAATAGAATACCTCTGAACCCCAGGTGATCCATTTGTAAATGAAGGAATAATGCAGGTAAGCAAACCTCACGGTGCTGGCCATTGGTCATCCATTGTTCTTCTGTTATCTGTTTGGGTGAGCTTCCTGCAGTAATCCTGCTAACTTTTTGAAGATCTTCACTGCATACAACACTTTGCAATTGGATATTCCTTTAAAATTTGCCATGATAAAGAAATTCATCAATAACAAGTTTGTATTAGATGCGTATTACAATTTTCAGCATGTGAGTAACCTTTACGAATACGCATGTATTTGTCAAATCCTGGACTACTGCTAGGGTATGTTTGGGTCTTCAAACAGTATAACACTTTATTAGTGACTTATGTATACTTACTTCAAGTGCTGATTAGGGTTTATTTCTCATGTGTAAATACAACATTCAAAATGTTGAAAAAGACTTTTGGCAAGATAATGTATGAAATATTTTGAAAACATGCTTTTTCTACCTCCCTAGTTTTGATTAAAATGTCTCCTTTTTCAAGAGCAAAAAGCCCCTGTAAAAGGCTCATTAAAAATGCCCCATCTACCTTGGCTTTTTTTTCAATCACAAAATTAATTTTTTTTACAGGTCAGTATGTCAACCTTCCCCATTTCTTATAACCTTCTATTATAATAGTGTCAAAAGCTATTTTATATTAATAGACTCAAAATAGTTTCGTTGAACAAAAAAAAATTTTAAACCATTTATTCAAAAGTTTACTCAAATAACGAAACACAGAAACATAAAAAAGCAAGATCATCAAATGATTTTTTCATATAATGAAATAATCAAGCTCACTAAGCTACTAACATATCAAAATGTAATTAAAATTCATTTAAAACCTACCGCAGTATCACAGAAAATTTTTTGCGGACGTTTAACATGTTTTAATTATAGCCAGCCTATCAGTGCTAAACATGTTCTCATTGATCTGAGTGCTTTGACACATTATCAATGAAGCCAACTTATGAATGCATTAAAACATATGAAGAAATATTGACTGCTGTATCATTTTTGCCCATTTAAGAGCACACACACGTCAAAATATACAAAAATACTGCCAGGTGAAAACAGATTAGACTATAGCTAATTTTTTAATATTACGACTGATGCGCATTGTCTCTGGTAAATTTACCTGCTATTTTGAACAGACTATCAAAGATAAATTAATTGTGATTTACGAATGTGGCTAGCAATGGCATTATTTAAATAGGAATACTGCGAGGACCAGAGTAAATTAACAGGTAATACGGTAAAACACAAAGAGAACAAATTTTTGAGAATCCATTATAGAAATACCATACTGCAAAACACCACAACTCAAAATTCATATTGACAATACAGGTAACTACATTACCGAATATCTAAAAGCTACAATAGCTATAAGGTGTCCATTGTATACTAACTATACTGCAGTGGTATGTATGGAAAAAAAAAAATTTAACACTGATTAAAAAGTAACTTTCAAAGACCATACACAACGGTTAATACTATTTCAGAGTTCTCTAACATTGCCTAAAACAGCTTTTTCGCACTACTAAAAGCAAAAGCTACATTTTAGTTTCATCCAAACCTAAATGGTACATATACAGTGAACAGTGATACGGTCTTTTAACCAATGAAAAATTATTAGTCACTGCAATAATACCAGCAGTACAACAACAACACTGGGCAGCAGTTTACAGTCAAACGAACAAGAGCAACTTGCCTCTAAATGTACATATCAAAATAACTCCTTCCCTTCAGTGCCTGCAATGTGCAAAACTCCAGATTGCCCTCTAAAGTAAAAAACTTATTTTAAATTAAAATTCTTATTATTGTGAGGTGATAATTGGCCTTTTAAATTTTGTGACCATGACTCAACAATTTTTACAAAAAAAAATTCATAAAACCAAGGAAATTTTTCCAATTTACCAGGAAAAACTAGAAAATTTTTTACAGATCTGTTAACTACAATGAACACATGGTGGCTGAGTAAGCCAACTTATAAAATAAGGATGAGAGCAGTAAATTAGCACGTCTTAATTGATTTGCAGAGGCAGCATAAGAAAGTGGTAGAGTTGGTAGTGTGAAGTGTTCAGCCACTTCCCCATCTTGGTTAAATCTTTATAAAGTATTTTTGTTTTCTTATTTAAATTTATATGTAAATCTTTCATAACAGGCTATATGCCATTTTCAGGGTGAGTTTGTCAGGTGCCCGGTATGATACAACAGAAATCAATTTCTAAGTAATTGGGGACATGTTAATTTAAATTAATTATCCTTTCAAAATTCAAGTACAGTAGAACCCTCTTCACTTAATAATGTTTTCCTGGTTATACTGCTACCTTCATTTGGTCCCTTAAACTGTTTTGTAATAGGATACTACCCTCTTATAATGTTTTCCTATTTATAATGTAAACATTTTTTGGGTCCCTTGAGAAACACTATAACAGGGTTCTACTGTATTAAAATACAGTCTGGAATTTTAAAGTAGTCGTTTGTTCAATTTCCTGTCTTGTTTGGTTTCAAATTGACCACAGTAAAATTTTTGTTGATATAACTTTTTCTTGTATGTTAACTAATTTTTGAGTTATGGCAATTTTAGTATATTATTAAATTTTCCTTGGTGAAGTGAGTAACTTCTTGCGTTGCAAGCTTCTCCAGGCTGTAGGATTTCTGGCGACGACGTTGTGGTTGATAGCTTGCTTCATGGAATTCTCTCCATGGCGTAAGTTATTGACACACGTAGGTCAGCCATCACAGGGGGTTGCTTAGGGTATTGCGCCGCGAAAGTAGTTCCACTGTTGCGCACCTTTTGTCCCCAATTATTATATTTGTGTCGATAAATAATTTTATTTCAATGTAAATACTATATATTCAAAATTTTAAGTACTTTGTGATATGTTTTAAGTGTAATTTTGCTGTTTTTGGGAGAATTGGAGTCTGTTGTTTCACTCCGCCAATGTGAGCTATTTGTTACCATCTCCGTTGCCGTGAGGGAGCAGTTGGTGCCGGGCGCTGGCCCGAGGCGGTCGCGAGGAAGTAGTCACTGAGTCAGTCAATCTCGGGCGGTGGCCCGCTGTAATCGTGTTGGTGCCGGGCGCCGGCCCGAGACAGTCGTCATTCTGTCTTTCGGCCAGAACGGATGTTGTTTCGTATTAATTTTGTTTTGTTGAATCAAGTTCGGGGATGGTAACTCCGGGCATCTGACCATTTATTTGTGTTTTGGTACCAAACAGTCATTTGTAGAATCATCACGAAGTATGAAAAAATGTAAAAGGTAAACTTGAAAATAAACAGTTGCCTTATTTCGTGAATTTAATTTGTAAAGTCACAATAATAGTGTCCGTCTCCATTAAATTTAACAAACTGAGCTATCCGGAGCACGCCAAGCCACATAACCTCAACGCCCACTACAGTGACAAAAACCATAGACAACAAACAGCAGACGCAAGACGCGTCACATCTATAACGCCAACGAACAGGGACATAACATATCACCACCACACAGCCGCGTCACAGTAGAGGGACTACTGTATATTTAAAAAAAACATTGGCAATGCTTGTCTTGCTTCTTCCACGAACATAGTTTATGTAAGACCCAAGAACAAGAAGCTGAGCTAAGAAAACTTGAGAATGTGAACAGAGTGGTGCTGTCACGTCTATACTGTGACGTGCACTAGCACATAGCCCATACTTTGTTTCTTATATAGTAAATTCATTTTTTTTTCTCTTAATATATTTTTTTTTGTTTATAACAATTTAAATAGGCCAACAAAACCAAGTACGTATAAGGATGCATACGACGGGATCCAAAATAATTGGAGATGATAATAGAGAAAATAACAATAAAATTTTATTTAAAATTTAAAGTTTAACAGTTAAAGCAAGATAAAGTACTAGTAAATTTTACATGTCAATTTTATCTGATTTATTATATTTTGACTCGTTTGGATTTGAAAATTTCAAGTAGCCTCTTAGCTCGCTTTTTCTGTAATGGGATTTATCTGGCAGGCAGGTCAGAGTTCAGATGCTTGGCGGCAGGTACAGAAACGTGCTGAAACGCAGCTAGATCTGCTGGTCGTTAGGCCTTCAACATGGGTGGTAGTGTGTGCGCAACAGAACTCTCAAAAGGTGGTGATCCGCAACAGATTGATGACTCAGCACATTCCCAATTAATAAAATAATGAATATTTAGCTGGTATTGTGGAATAAAATGCTTTGCAAATTTGTCAGTAACCATGTTACATACTTTTTGTCTGTTATAAATGTCAATTGCTTTTCAAACAACTTGGTGAGTGTTCGCCCGAGAGGAGTCAATTGTGGTATGTCGGAGCTTGGACTCGGTCGCGGAAAGATGGCCGGCTGAGTGTTGTTAGTTGGGGCATCATGGCAGGAGTGAAAGGACATAGAGATGCTGGAGAGGGGCTGTGAAGCTTAGAGGGTGGATTGGTTAGAAGGGATTTTTCTTCTGTTGAATACTCTCTTTTCATTCTGTATTTATGTAACCAGAAGTAGGTACTTACAACCGCATAATCAGAACCAAGATATACAAGATGCCGGGCTAAGTATTACTACAGAGTTCAAGCGGAAAGTTTTAGTATGTAGATAGAAAAATCCACCTAAAGTAACCCTGGGCGAGCACTCACTATATTAATTGCCCTTGTCGTGTAAAGTTCTTCAAAAGAGAGAATAAATAATAGGTGGATGCCGATATTTTTTTATTTATTCGTTCGTTGCTGATTAACCTCACTGCTATCCGGGCATCACAGTATCATAGGCACTACCTCTATCAGTTCCTTTGTTTTCGTCGTTCTGCTTGCCAACCACATACAATACCAATGGAAGAGAGTTACATCCACACTTGCACACAACATGCACAGAAACACCACCATATTAACCTGAGTAACATCAAAACAAGCAGCCCAGTTACAATACAAGTGAAACTATCCAAAGTAGTTTTATGACATTACCCTGCATTTCTTGATGTGTTTTATAATCCCCTCCATTCTACTGTAATCCACTTTATGAACTTCGCAAAACTGTCAGTTTTAAAAAATTTTAATGATTTCGAGGTTAAAATTGAATGTGTGATTTAACTACATCAGTTACATCAAAGCTCTACTATTGTAATACAGTAGAAACTCATTGCATCGTTTTCATTTCCATCTTTTTCCCGTATCTATTGATGTGTGTATTATTCCGTGGTATAAGAAGCGTATTCTTTGTACCATAGAGGAGAGCAAAGCCTGACGAAGTAAGAGAGTTTAGCTACGTCACAGAATAATTAAGTAGCAACAGAAGTGACAAGACGTGATTTCTATCGTACTCATTTTCTCTTTGTATTGCCATGGCGTTGGAATTAGCAGAATTTTGGTTAGCCTGAAGTTTATTAGGCCTTATTTTATTATATGTGAGGAAATTAATACATGAGGAACATCACATTTACGATTTATAAATATGTAAATGAGACACTTACAATTTACAGTATTTCGTGAAATTAAAAAGGTTGTTTAATATACCAATGTCTCAAATTCCACATGGCTTGGTTTACTTTCCTGTACATCCCGAGAGCTGGTACAATATCAATGTTTAAGAAGTTCCATTATGTCGCTTTAAATAGAGTTAGTTACTAGCTGATGTTGAGCCTAGAATGGTTATATTCACCACTTTAAAATATTATGCTAATATACAAATTAACTACAGTATTAACTACAGTATCTCAATAAATACAAGTGGTTACATACACCAATGTCTAATCCACGTGGTACTGTTTATATTCCTGTACGCCCCGTGAGCTGGTACGACGATAATGAAAAAGCTTTCCTTGTTGTTTCTGTTAGCGTTATTTATTGTGGCTACGTAGAGAGTTTTTTGTGGATTGCCAGAGGAGACGGACGTGTTTCTTGGAGTCGCTCAAGGCCACGACGCTGCCCGGGGACGCCGATGATTACTGCCACAAAGAGAGGACCGTGAGACGAGATCTGGCTCTCAGTCCTGGAGGTTGTGGTCCACGTCGGAGGCCTACGAGAAGATATATCGGTATCGTTGCCAGTTTAGTACCGAGGCAGGGTCAGCCAGCACCGTTTTTAGTTAGATGGAAAGACAGACGTTAACAGGGAACTAACAATTGATTGGACTATGCTGAAGTCTGACTCTGTAGCATAATGTCTACAGTAGTTAGTGGGTAGAAGACTCCAGTAGCTGTATTATTTGATATTTTATTTGTTTTTCTTTCCATAGTCTTTTTCGCAGTTATTTACCATTGCATTGGTTACATTGTACTTTCTCCTAGCCATTTTCTTAGGGTGTCTACCAGATTGTAAAAGTAAAATTTAGTGACTTTTTGGTGACTTTCTTGAAAAACTGTTCAAACAGAATTAATAGTGCAACACGGCCGACAATTTTCATTATGTTTCCTCCAATATAGAGCGCGAAGCATGTCCAATTTTATATTCTGTAATCAATATATACCTAAGTAGTCTTTATGACAATGACTATGATAACTAGAGACAAGTGTTTTTCGCGATGCGCGAAATCGCGAAATTTTCGCGAAATATATGTATAATAACGTAAAAACGCTAAATAATCTATTACTTAAAGAAATCACGAAAAAAGTACCGAAATAAACGTGTAAATACAGCAATACGTCCAATTTCGATTAATCAATTGTAGCAGTTGACGTTCAATCGATTGTTGACGGCTCGCGATAATATCTCTTAAGTTGACCGCTAGATTGTGTCGAGTGTCGACTGTCGTTACCGTAATCGCCGGTCGCGGCGCTACAAAATGGCGTGCACGGAGTAGTTCGACGTTTCTTGTTAATTTTGTAGTGCGAGTTTATTTTAAAATGGTTGTGACGGTGTTTGACAGGGCGGCTGAATTTGCGAGTAAAGGATTTTACATCTTTGACAGCGCGAAAAAAATCCTCATGTGCAAATATTGCAATGTGAGAATAGAGTGGCAACGAAAGGACACGTGCGTGAAACATATCAAAAACAGTGCCGGGCACAACAAAAACAAGGAAGAAAGTCAACAATCCGGTGTGACAAAACTGCAAATTTCACTAGAAACGGCCGTTTCTACAGCAAAAAAATCTAAAGTCGACAAAAATGAATTCATAACGTCGACAACTCGTACTTTTATAGAAGCAAACATTCCGATTGAAAAATTGGATAACCCTAAACTTCGTCAATGGATGAACAAATATATTGTAGGTGAGATTTTTGATTTATTTATGCAAGAGGTTTTTACAGTTTTGTACATTAAATTAGCAGATAAACATTGCGGCACAAATATGGTTAGTAGGCCGTCCTACCCATTATTTTGAACAAATTTAGGTCTACTTAAATTAATTTGATATTAAAGCTTATTGAAGTAGTCTTGAGTATGTAAGAGTGCAACATTTATTGTGGGAATCATTAAATTGCACAAAATTTTAATGGAAATATGAAAGCTATTATTTTTGTTGTAAAATATTTTCGAAGCATTTTTATTATGATACCTACAACTTAAGTTTGTACAATATTTTTTTATTAGGTGCTGGAGACTTGCCATCTGCTGACAGAATCCGTAAAGGGTATGTACCAGAGATAATTTCCAACGAGGGGCAGAGATTGAAGGATGTTTTTAAGGACCAGAAAGTGGCCATTCTCTGTGACGAAACAACAGATCGGAAGGGGCAATGTGTGTGTATTGTCCTAATAAAAGTGCTCGGCTGTGGTGATGAATCTGTTCAAAAACTTTTCGTTATTGTTCCATATTTCATTTACAGAGAACAGGTTTCTAGTTTATGCAAATCGGGTAAAGATGTAGATGCTGTTGCAATTCTTCTGTCCTTGAAGTCTGATCATGGTGTATTTGTAGATGCAGCTGTAAAGTCTCTGTGGATACCTGTCAACAATGTTGACTCTGAGAGGTCATTTTCGATGTACAACAACATTATGTCTGAAAGGAGGACAAATCTGAGTGCTGATAACATGGAACTAATGTTAACTTTGGCAATGTCAGACTGAGTTTATTGTTTTTGTGAGGCAGACCTCGAGTACATTTTATTCTCTGTAAGTTACAGATATAATTGTCTAATTCTGTTGTTTCCTTTTAAGAGTTGCTTGTTCTTGTAAATATTTTGTTTAAAGATAACAAACTTGAACCATTTAAGTTGTGTAGTTTTACATAATGGCAATTATATATTCTACTACTTATTAAACAAAAGTTACTATTGAAGCTATATTGTTTTTACTACCTTGTAATGTTATTGTCAGGAAATATTGTAACCAGAGAGTAAATGACAAAAAAGTATCGAAATCGACACTTCAAAAGTGACTAAATCCGAGAGAAATTGACGAAAAAAGTACCGAAATCAGAGAGTAAATGACAAAAAAGTATCGAAATCGACACTTCAAAAGTGACTAAATCCGAGAGAAATTGACGAAAAAAGTACCGAAATCAGAGAGAAAATGACGAAAAAAGTACCGAAATCAACCCACCAAAAGTGACGAAATTTTAAAGAAATTTTCACCGAAAACACTTGTCTCTAATGATAACTAATATACAAACTAATTATTTATTTTACTTGCACAGTCCACGAGAAAGACTAGTAGTGTAAAGATGCACGTTTGATAAATGATTCGACAAGAATCAAACACACAAAAATAATTTTCGTGACTTATACCAAAATATATTTCAAATTAGTGACTATTGTGGGACTTTCGTGACCTTTTTCACAATTCGTGACTTTCGGGACTTTAGTGACCTAGTAGACACCCTGCTTATTCATTACATGTCATTACTCACCATGCAAATTCAATAGATTAGCATTGCAAAATTTGTCCCATATCCATCGATCCTTCCCTGAGAGAACTGTGATATTAAATTTCATGTCATTTTTTTCTACATCTGTGAGTTACTTAAATTTAGGGTTGTGTGTATTTTTATCAGAAGTTTCACGTAAAAGTTGTATGAAGCTGGTCGACCGAGCCAGAAATTTTTTTGTCGAGTCTCATAGCTATTACCACCAGCCACGGGCCAACATCAAACCCCGACCCTATACTCTATCCATTCTAAGGTTGCAGCTAATTCATCCAAGTGAATGTCAATAACTTTTTTGCGCAACGTAAATGTCATTTGAAATATTGAAAAACACACGGTAACAATGCTACGACACAATCACAATGTAAGGAATCAAGATATAATTCAGTGGCTTTGATTTATTTCGTTAGCAATTTTTATTTCTGCTGCAACCTTAGAGTGGACAGAGTATAATAACAGTATATCACTGACTGGCCGTCCAGCATATGACAACACATACCGTATTTACTCGCGTAATTTGCGCAATTTTGATCCAAAAATTTTAACTGAAAAATCGGGGTGCGCAAAATATGTGCGAATTTCAAAAAAAAAAATTTATGAGTGATTTTATGACCGGGAAAGAACTAAAACATCCCCGTATTTACTCGCATTTTGTCCAATTACCGTATTTACCCACGTACCACCCGCACCTTTTTTCGCAAAATCCTTATCGAAAAGTCGGGGTGCGGGTCATACACGGAAAATTCCTAAAAAGTTGGGTTTTTCATATTTTGCAAACTCCTGAAAGGATTTATTACAACCACACTACTCCTCTATTGCACTCCTCCATTTGTTATTGTATTTGGTAAAATTACGCTCATTCTTTTATGCCTGATGTAAAGTTTGATTCTATAAACATCAGAATTTTACGTTTTAACTGGGCGAACAATGATAATGGCGAGCGTTCGCCTGGATCTTTCTTCTTCAGACTCGGCCGGACTGTTGAGTGAGGACTGAGGATCTAGGCACTCACAGCGCGGCGTGCGCAAGCGCGGACAACCGCCAGAACGAGCCACTGTACAGCGCGCTGTTTAGTTACAGACTGCAACCGACAGAGTGCAGTATACGAATACGATGCCGCGGAGCGGAGCATTCATCTTGCTGCCAGTTTGGCACACCATTATTTTAATACGTGGGGTTCTACATTTTTAATTCAATTAATATTTAATTTAATATACGCAATTATGTTTATATTCAAAGGGAAATTGAATTGTGGGAAAAAAAACTCTGTAGTCCTCAGCGCGCTCTTTATATAGTTACAGACTGCTGTCTACAGACAGAGTTCAGATCACCGCCTACTCGCTATTGTTTGGTTGTTATTTACTGACAGTGACACATCGGAGTTGAGCAATATTTACGTGTGGGGCATCATTTTATTCTTAATAAAATAATAAGACGTCTACATCTTTCATTTAATTCATGTTTTATTTTATTTAATTACAGTTTTATGCAAATTGCAGTTAAATTGGAACTAAATATTGTAAAAAAATTTTTTTCCTTGAGAGCATGTTGAAATGGTGTGGTGCGGGTCTTACACGGGGGCAGTTGTTACCTGGGTAAATAAAGTTATTTCTTTAGGGTTTAATTTGCCATTAACATTGCGTAAACCACGTTAAAATTCCACTCGCCGGCGCCGCTTGATGGTTAGTCAAGCTGTAGTGCAGCGCATCTCATAGAACTGGCACCTGTGTACTGCGCAGTGAGCTGACAACAGCGCACATGTTTTGACGAGAATGCAGCAAAACTGAATTACACTGAGCGCGCGCCGCACATATTTCATCTCCTGCCGCGCGAAAAACCTGCCGCACAAATTATGCGGAATTTTTAAAATTCATTAAATGATGGCAAAATTTTAGGGTGCGCAAATTATGCGATGGCGCAAATTATGCGCGTAATTACGGTAATATCACACTTGACACTGCACCGCCCGAATAAGCTGGCTTAGCCAGCGAAGCGTCGCGACTGCGCATCCACGCAAAATGTGTGTTGTCCTTAAGTGTGTTATATATATGTTCCTCTACGCGCAGTACAGCTGTTAAGTACTTGTACACTCTTATCTACGTTTTATAGCAATTAGTAGCCTAGCTGCCTTTCCTCGCATTTACATACTTTCGTTGTTTTGTCATTTTTAAGGTAGTGATATTTAATACACATTTGTTTCTAAATCTTTGAAGACCTGTTTTGACATACAGCTATATAACACGATTCCCAAACAAGTACTGTACAACTATCTCTGGCCTTATTTGTCATATATCAAAATTTTTCTAAATTTTTAGTTTATAGATGTGACAAAATTTGAGAGAGATTTTTGTCACCGCTTAACATAGAGGTATTTAGGGCTGATGAGGGGGTGACAAGCTGTGAGTATGGAGCAGCGCTGAAATTAAAAGGTGGGGGAAACATAAGATCCCAGACGAAACCCGACAAACAGCATTGTCCAGCACGATTCCCACATGAGAAAACCCGGGAACAGACCCTGCTAAGAATCGAATCCATATCTCCTTGACGGGAAACTAATAGTCTATGCCATTACATGGCAGTTGAATTTCCTAGTGAGCCTGGATTTCTTCTACTTTTAAGTAATTAAAAATTAAAAAAGACGAAAGTATATAAATCCTAAATTACCTTGCTAATCTCTTCAGCGTCTAGTTTTTTTTAATGTTTGCAAAATTTAAGATTTTTAAGTACATTAAGCAAGTTTGAGGCAATATAACACTCATCTGAGAAAAAAAATATATTATGAATTTATCTACAACCTGAAATGTCTGAAGAGGTTAATAACAACACCTTAAAATAAAATTACCTCGCTCGTGTCTGCTGGGTGATCTGACGAATTGTAGTTCCCTGACGGCCGATTATTGCTCCCACCATGTCGCTCTGCACTAAGATTCGCAGAGGAAAGTCAGTCTGACGGCCAGAACCTGGGAGTCCCGAGAACTGGCCGCCTGGACCCCTTGAACCACGTCCTCTACCTCTGCGCTCCATCGAAACTTCAGCTTTCAGTGAACTCCCTTCAAAGTCTATACCATTCAACTGGTTTGCAGCACTGTAAAAATGAACATAAAAAATCAATTTATCAAAGTCACTTGGCAACACTATTAGCTTACAACTTATCACCACCTATATTACAGCTTAGGTTGTTAAGCAGAAACCCTACATGTTTTAAGAAATTATGATTCCTTTCACCATGAATTCAGTCACCTCGTCACTCTCATCCTTACGGATGATCCCTAGTGACCACAAATATTCAGCCTGGTAGCGCAACCACTTCAATGCTATTTACCTTTATTTTTATGCCATATAAAATATTTAATACCAAAAATTTTTACAGAAAATTGATTTTGGGTAAACTAATACAAAAAAAAAAAGATCAAAATTTTTAAATTTGTAAATGGTAATTCGAGCGCAATTCTAAAAGTTAGTACGCCACAACAAGAAATTAAATAAATATATCATCAATTACAAAATTTATTTTCTGTAGCAACTGAACTGCACTTTAAACGGCAACATGATTTGAATACTACTACAGCTGACGGCTTACTGCAAAATTCTATTAGGTCTACTGTTACCATTCATGCTATCAATCTGTTACTATAAAATGCTAAGAGGTTGTCATTACACCAGTACTAAAAAAATGAACAAATATTCTACTTAATATTTGCATTTTGTGAAACAAAAAACTGGTTATGAGCATGTGTGTTACAGAAAATTAATTTTAACTATTTCCTCGGTACATTTACCACCAAAATGTGGTGCAGCAGACAGCACAGGAATTTTAGTTTCATGACATGCATGACCTAATCCTAATTAAAATGAAAAACCTTCCAACGTTGTCAAATTGTTTTTAAGGTGTGTGCAGTTGTGATCTGTCCCAACACGGTATACAAAATAACTACAATAAAGGAAGGACACAAAATGAGATCGCTACTTCTAGAATAAATCTCTTAATAAAGCAGTCCAACACAACAGCACACTGGTTAACTGGGCTCATATCAGGGGCAGATAAAGCTGAAGGTTAGGGAGGAAAGGGAATTCCTTAAAAAGTAGCTATGCCAATATGCTGAGTCAAACAAGGGGTCCAAGGTCTCCCAGGAAAAATTTAGTTTTTAAAGTGCAAAACGGAGCTATTTAAGATGATTCCTAAACAAAAAACAGAATACAACACTTTGAATAATTGTAATATTTGAATGATAATACTGGATCCATAAGCAAACTTATTTCAGTGCTCTTTCCAAAACGATGGTTCAAACAAACTTCTTCCAGGCAACTTCCCAGACTGTTCCTTATATTTTACTTGTCTCAGATTCACCTATTATTGCCTGCCAAGCAAATTTGACATATCACTAAGAAATATGAATTACTACACGTAAAACATGTTCGATGACCAACTCTTAAAATATAATTAATACTAAATTTATTCCGACAAATTCCCACTTACAGCTTGACTTTCTGAACAGAAAATGTTGCATGTAATATAAACAAATTAAAAACAGGTTTGAAGGCCATGCTCTAGTTTTGCAGTGGTTTCGAATATATATATATTTTTTAACAAATTAATACACACATCAAAAATTCATTCTGGCAGTTTTAACTCTCATATATCATCGTTTGTATCTGAATTTTTCTGTTGCAGTACACTACACTTGATTTTTACTTTTGCCTCTGAAATAGCACATATGTTGTCGAAATAAGCCAAAATGAAGGATAATAATTTTTTACCAGCAAACTGGAATACTATTTTAAAAAAAGACCCTGGCAAAATTGCGTATTTTATAATCGTACAGTCTCAAATTTTTTCTAAGCATTTGGTTAAAAATATATGCAAGTTATTTGCAACTGTAAGAAATAAATTAAAGATCATGGCCTGAAGTGAGGAAAAATGATCGTAGCAGTCTCGCAGAATGCAACTTTCTCTAATAAGTCATTAAGGAATTTGAAAAAATAAACAAAACAGCCTGTAATTTGTGAAATTAGATTGCAGCACAGGTAATCTTTAAAGAACATTGTACAGGGACTTAAAACAGTAATACCACATCCCAACAAGCTTTGAAAGTGATTGAAAGGCACAGTGAATAATATGAAATCCACAGACTCTCTCTTCAAAATGCTTTACTTCAGTTTTCAACATTATCAGTAAATTACTATTCACACTCCAGGTGTCTACTTAAAATCCAAACAAATTCCTGGGTAATTCCATATTTTCCCTTTGCAAATTCGTATTTTTCAAGGTACTTTTCGACACTCTACAACACTATTTAAGGGCTACATCCTTGAGAGGCAAAAAATGGAATACTATACTTTCACCATAACAGCCAAAACAATAACTCTCAGATCCACCACTTACGAAAAAATAATACATATACACTTACGTATATTACTAAAATAAAAGCATTGCAAACATTGCAATTACTTTTCCCTTACCTAGAACAAAAAAAAGTCAGTTTGCATATTCTTTCCCAAGAAAGAATTAACAGATACAAAAACAATGTCAACATCAAATGTAAAAACAAAAATTGTACATTCAAAACAATAAGTTATACTTAAGTACTTTCTAAGTACACACTACCTATTTCACATTTTATTTTGAAGACCTGCTAGTCCACCATCAGTAGCAGATTTTAAAATGAAAAAATTAAGGAATACATTTTCACTGCATTAGAATCGGTACAGTGGAACCTTGTTGCATCGCTCCCGTTTCTTTCGTTTGCATCCATCGATTGTTTTTCACGGCCCAGACAAATTGCCTGTATAAACAATGTTAAAAAAACCCACATGGATCGTTCATATATTCATAAATCTCCCGCATTGACCATTCAAACATTTCTGCAGACAAAAAAAAGTAAACTTACATTTTACGTTTTCATACCTCGCTCGTATACACTTCTCGAAAGAAACCGGTGTAAGCAATGTATCATAACCACCCTGAAGAAACGTACATACAGCAGCAGGTGGTAATATCTGATAAAATGAAGCAAAAAAATTTAAATTTTAATTAAACATAACTGCAAGACTCTTAAGACGTAGATTTCAATATTTCACTTGCCACTCCAAAGCACTAACACATTAAAAAATGAAATCCCAATATTTCTTACATTAGCCACCTTCAGGTTTTTTTTTAATTCACTGTCTTGTGAAAATTTAAAACGATGTAATTGCTAGACAGTTTCTTGAGATAGTTGTGCTGCCTCGAGAGGCAAGTGTGCTGTGTCCACTGGTTCATGCTCTCCCCCTTGGTGAACAATTTTACTATTTGGAAAGAGAAAAATTTTCCCAATTCCCAGGGAGGCCGTAACAGTGTGCGCCGAGGGTAGTACTGGTTGCCACTGGGTGGAGGTGATGGCGATTGATGACGTCGACGATGAGTAGAGGGGAAGTAAGCCAGGATGTGGGAGATCTGAATGGTGAAGGCACACATTATTATTTGGAACATCAGGGTCATAATTGGAGAATCACACTGATGAAATAATCATGTATGTGCCTTATTTGCTGGATTAGTGAATCGTGCAACCGAGAGTAACGATGGATGACTTCATAGATACTGGGTGGTGCGCCCATTGGCGAATTTCAACAAGAACGCCCAGTGATATTGTATCATCGCTTCCCCCGAAGCAGCTGGGAGACGCGCCGAAAGTTGGATATACCAATTTGACTAATCACCCTCTAGGCAACTTATCGAGGAAAGATTTCCAAGGTCGTATGGTCTTTGGTGAGGAGTTTATCTTGTTGTAAATTGGCCGAATTCAAGGCAAGACGAGCGTAAAAGTGGTCTGACATTTTGAGCTGCGATTTTAGAGAACATACCTGCTATCCGAACTTGATTTTGAACTAAATTCGGAATTTATGAATGTTTTTTATGAGGCCATTTGCGATACGAGATTAATAGAGATCTAGTTTTAAAGGAGTGGTCCTACTCTCAATTTCTATGTTGGGTGAATGCGAACAGTTGAAAGTGGACAATGTAACAACAAATAGAGAACTCTTTAAGGTGTAATCGTCTTTACATAGTAGAAAGTATTTTATTGGTCAGTTGGGGTGCAGGTGTAGGGTACAGGAGAGGGGTCGATATTTTCTTGTGAGAGAGATGTAGTTAATTTAGTTAGGGGCAATATTTGTGAATTGAATGTATTTTGCGTACCAAACGGATTAATGAATTTTTCTTATTTGCATTAAATAATACCAATGGAAGTGTATTTAAGCATTGTCCAGTTCCACTCATATTTACGTTTTGTTCAGAGTGTAAAACTTAACTTTGTCATTGTATGTTAACATTGTAGCATGTCACCTACTACTGTCCCACAATGGGCAACCAAAAATGTAACACGTCACGGGCAACCAAAAATGTAACACGTCACGGGCAACCAAAAATGTAACACGTCACACTTTGGGCAGACAAAAATGTGGCGCTTCGACAACTCCAATGCCACACGTCCACGACTAGCTCAGCATCAATAAATCAAGGGCGTTGGTTCTTACAACGTAGCACGAGACAAGGAATGAAAACTGCAGAAATTTCACAATTTTTGGAGTTTATTGATGAAGTTCCTTTCCAAACTTATGCATACCTAAAATTGAGATAGTCGGGAGGCACCCTTTGAGCAAACAGAAGAAATGTTTACATTTAACAAAACTATACGCCAGTGATCACCGAGAATTTATCAGTTTCTCTTAAACGTAAAGAAAACCCAACCATACAAATTACTTAAAAACATTTACGAAAGAAATGAAAGTCTTTACTAATGCCGCAGAACCCTACATCTCACCAACGACTCCTCACTACTTCGCACGCAAACAACTGGTGTTGTCCGTCAGTGGTGCCTCCCCGCAGCCATCACAGAAAACAATTTAAAAATATTATGTTCTACATAATTAAAATAATATTTTGAACTCGTGATAATTCCAAAAAATTACAAACATTAACATTTTAGTTTGAGAATAAATTATATACAAATATATTAAGTATTAACCATGTTACTAGGTGAAAGAAACATTAAATTTAAAATTGATGCGGCCAATCAGCAACAGTGTGTTTTTATTGGTTGCAACCAAATATGGCGGCAAATTCTTATAATCATTATAGGCTGGTTTTGCACTGAAATATAGCAACTTTTCCTGGAAACTCTAATTTAGATTGATATATTTGTCCTTTTCACAATCCAAGCTTTAACAATGAACAAATATAATTTCGATAAATTCAAATGCAAACAATTTAAGCAAAAAATACATATAAAAAATTTACTAAATATAAACAGATTGATTTAAATTTTAAATAAATACTAACATAGTTAAGCAAACTGTTATTCTTACTATTAAATGTGTAATTTCTGATTACCAAATTAAATGTTACTTATTTTAATAAGAATTAGTTCACAGTTACTGAAATTTATTATTTCAAATAAATCTCCACTGACGTGCTGGCATGTAACAAATAAAATTACAAATAGTTCTTAACAAAACTCTAAGACACCATTGTTAAAATGACCATCAGGCCTACATTATACATAAGTGGTAACTAAATATGAAACAAACATACTGTATATTGAAACATGTAAAAATTAATCTGGGGTCTGGGCCTGGGCCACGCTACAACAGTACCCAATGCTCTGGAAACATTGCTAACAGCAATTATCTTTTATCAGACTTCAAATTTGTAGTAATGTTTTCAAATACTTATATAGTCATTACAGGTGGCTAAACTACAAATATTAGGCAAAACATATCAATTACAATTATAGAAAACCAACAAGACTTTGTAGATAAAATAACACACGTATACAAACTCTGAATATACTGGTTATAACACCTGTTACGGAAAAAAAATAGAATGTAAATTTGTGGCTTTACAGCATTGGTACTCACCTAAAACCTTGAAAAAAATTTTACTGAAATAACTACACAAATCTAGCAAAACATTTTTCATAAAATAATATAGCCATACAACCCTTGAAAAAATCATTCATAACACCAGGGGTGTAAAAAAAGAAAATTAAAGTAGTTGTGTTGCAACAATGATAAACATCTAAAACACAGTGAAAAGTTCTTCACTAGAAAAACAAAATACTCAAGTCCAGCAAAATCTTTTACACATAATACAATAATCAAATAAGCACTGAATATATTTGGTCATAACACTTGGGGTAAAAAAAATATTCTAATTATATGTTGGTAGATATGTAAACCTTCCAAAATACAGTTACAATAGTGAAAATTCAGTAAAAATGTCAGACATAAAATATTTGGGATAGTATTACCTCGAATATAAAAAGCCATCGAATTCATTTTGGGTTGAAGAGAAAAAAAAATGGCAAATGCCTAAAATGCAACAGTTTGACAAATCTTCCCCAGGGTATTTGCGAGCTCCGAGCTAAATGTTTGTCGCAGTGTGAAAAGTTTTGAAGCAGGGCACAATGCAAAGTGCTACATCACATTCTTCGCACATGTGCCTCGACTCCCTTTTGACTTTCTTGCCCTTATCACGAACACGGCTGCACATACCACCAAGCCTTGTGGGGTGTTGCTTCTTTGCTGTGGGAGGAATCATTGATGGGAAGTAACGGCCAGTCAGGCGTACATGATTGGTGCTGCTGTAAAGACGGCCGGGAGCTTTTGGAGAGCAGTCTTCATTCTTATGCTTAGAAATCATCTCTAAGGTAGCAATGTGAAAATCCAGAACATTCTTTTGTCCACCAGTTTTTTTATACAAAAATGCAATCCACAATGAAAGTTCCACTAAATGAAAAAATATTTTTTATAACATTTTTTACCTCTCTTTCAAGGCACTGGATTAGCTGCCAAATGCTGGTCAACTTTATCTACCCCTCCCATTGTACTGTTACAGTCCACTACTACTGACTGTTTTTTTTCTTGATGCCCCTCTTCTCAACTGTCACCATTTGGCATTGTGAATAGTGGTCAGCATACATACATCCTCTTATCTTCTCATTTCAGCACTGTCACTTTCCCCTTTTGAAAAGCTGCAAGTTCACCTCTTCTAAGTTTTTACGGCAAAATAATGGAGGCATGTCTTTTCTTGTTTGGTGTCCAGTACCATAAATGTCAGTCCAGTTGGCAATAAGGAGGTCAGCAAGTTGAGGTGAACTGTAATAATTGTCAACAGTAAGATAGTAGCTTTTGTTGAGGAGAGGTTTCATCTGTGTCATGACAATTTGTGAGGACTGAGGAAGGTTTCCAAACTCTGGAACAAAATGTGTACCCTTTCCAGTGTACACGACCATAGACCACAAGTAACCACTTTTTGATTCACAAAGCATGAAGGATTTTATTCCAAACCTTGCTCTCTTGAGAGGCATGTATTGGACCCAGCCTAGCCTCCCTTTGTAGAGCATCAAACTTTCGCCAACAGTGACATCACGCTCTGGGGTATAGACACTGCTAAACTTTTTGTTCAAGATGTCAATGATATGCCAGATTTTATTTAGTTTTGGTTGAGGGTGAGTACTAGGATCATAAGCAGAATTATTGATAATTCTGATCAGAGAAATGTAGGCTTTTCTTGAGCTGAAGAAAACGTTTATAGCTAAGGACCTGGCGAAAAAATGGAGTTGCAACTGAAGGTTGCTTACTCCAATACATTTGGTAATTTGGCTTCTTCACAATACTCTGAAGAATAATTACACAAATGAATGTGCGAATTTCATCATTTGTGGCATCCTTCCACTGGGGTGTATTGTTTTCTCGTGCATACCGGTTTGTTTCCGTCACAACAACGTTCACAAATTCATTATCACTAAAGAGGTTGAGATACTGTGTTATGTCATCATCAGAACTGAATTCATAGTGAATTGCTGGCTCACCTAAAAAAGGATACCTCGGTGGAGCAGGTGGCAACTGAGCAGACGTGTTGATTGGTATCCACTGTCGAGCACTCGCCAGGGGATCCTCGGAAGAATCAGAATTTTTCTTTTCTGACGATGGTTCACTGTCTGACTCGCTGTCAAGATTCACTGAACTCAATGTCTACTTTGTCTTCACTTTCCATCTTGGAATAACAATTACTACTTTGGAAACATTATTGTGAAGTATGATTCAATAGCTCTCTAGTGGCAAACGAACAATTATACTTCCATACAGAGACGTGCGAATGTGAAATAATATTTTCCTGCCATTTAGCAGGTCCAGAATAATTCTACTGTCATGTAAAGACACACGAATGTAAAATATTAGCTTTACTGCCATCTAGCAGCGCAAAAATAACTATACTGTCATGTAGAGACGCGCAATTGTAAATTATTAGCTTTACTGCCATCTAGTGCAAAAATAATTATACTGTAATGTAGAGACGAGTGACTGTGAAATAACTTTTCTGACATCTAGCAGCACAGTTGTCACGGGTACAGAAATAAACACAATTGTGGCAGAATAATGACCAACTTTCCTGCAACGTTCTCGACTATTACACAGGAAATCTGCTGCCATCCGAGGGGATACATGTGAACTTTGGTTGTGGCTAAACTTGCATTCATCTGCTCTTTAGTGACGTACATGAAAATTACAAGCACTCTGCGAATATATTCAGGGTTTATAATATTTTACTGGATTTTTGTAAAAGACCCAAATATTTTCTGGTTTTTAATATTCTGACAAAACTAAATTTCCGAATATACTCTGGTTTTAAAGTTAAAGGGTTAAAACATAGCCAATACAGTACATTTGAAGTCTTCAAAGAGACATTAAAACTTCCTTAGCAAGACCAATTTGCTCTATTTTTCTTCTGAATCAAATTATCCAATTTTGCTACAAAATGAACTCCTTTTGGAAGAGATTTCACTTTTACATCACAGGCCTACATTCCTACCTGTCTTGTAAGCATTAGTCAAAAGCATGTAGTGGTAAGGTTCCCTGTTCTTTCTAAAACCATCAATAGATTCTAAAATTTCCACTTACAGGGTGGCCACCAAATTTACATTACAAAATTCAAGTACATTTCAAGGTTTTCAAGGCCAAAAAATTTATTTTTCAAGGAAATTGCTAAGCATTAGACCTGGGCATCATAACTTACGGCATTCAACCGTTTAATTTCCATGCGTAAAATCTTAACAATTTAAAACCTTCAATGCTCAAAAACAACTAACTTAC
>PNEQ01053882.1:0-53605 GCA_003012365.1 Medauroidea extradentata | reverse complement strand
TCGCCGCTTATTGGCTGCCCGAGACTGTTGATGCCAGCCCCGTGTATGTTTGGTTCCTGCATGTTACTGCAGGTTTCCTATTGGCCTGGCTGCCGATTATCAGAGCAGCTGCCTCGCGCTAATTGGCAGTAGGTGTTTCCGCCATGTTGCTGGCCAGGGAAGCCATTTTGCTGGCGTGTGTGACTGAGTTCGCTGGCCTACCGACTATTTCACTTCTGTATTCCTAAATATTCTGTGGTGTCGAGCTGCATAGGCTACTTGCAGTACACATGCAGACATAGTTGTGCGGGTTGCGATCGTGGGTGAGAGGTATTTAAAATACAAAGTATTACGTGATAGCAATGCATACCACTGTAAGGTTCACACGTAATTAAATTAAACAAATAAAAACATTAACAGCCACAAAAAAACAACAACCGTAAAACCGTTTTCATGACTTTTAGAATCAGCAACAAGCATAAATGATTTCTTGTAGGAATACTGACAGAGTGAATGAAGAGATTATGACGGCACGTAACATTTAAGATTTTGAGAGCCAAAGAGGGGTTACATGGCGTGAATATGGAGTTTCACTGGGAATGGAGGATAAGAAAAATGGGTGATCTATGATAAAAGCCACTGGCCATCGTCATCGTATACCGCCATGATACCCACATATGAAAATTAGTGTGACCCCCCGGCGGTAATCAAAACCGTATCGCTTTGTAGGGAGGCAAGCATCGTGACCATTAGACCGCTGGGGAGATTGTAGCTGCCATCATTAATACCGACGCTGTATTATTATTTTTCTTTTTCAAGTATTACCTCACGAAGTTATTCGTGTTTCTTTTATTATCAGCATGACGAACACAATGCCATTTACACATGTTTCAGCTACCTGGGACCTACCATTTTCGTTCACAACTGCTACGATATGTATGCAGAATGCTAGAAACAAACTGATCTGCGACTTTAACAGTATTGTACTAGTTGTTTACTGTGTCTGTCAACCGTCGTCTATACGCTGCACACATCACATGGATGTTCGTAGGATTGCCTATGCTGCAGGCTCTGTGTGTCTGCGCGAATATTCAAGTGTTTTTTTTTTTTTTTTTTAGCACAAACGGTATATCCTAGACAGTTGCAACAATTGGACTTTTTTTTTTTTTTTTTGTTATACAGGTCTCATTTCTCAATAAACCATCTTCAAAAGTTCGGAAATCCTGACGGTAAGAAAGTTGTATGCAAATAGGAGGTAACCCCCCCTATTATTTTCATAAGGGTAGAAGGTGCCAAGTTTATTTGCTGTTGGTTTGAAGGTTCCAACAGCATTAAGCAATGCTGAAAATATTGTTTTTTTACTTAATTTAGTTTCCGACATTTTGGGGAAATACGATTATAAATTATGATATTCAGAGACTCAGTACTCCCTTAATATTAAGTTTAGGCAAAAAATTCAAAATGTAATTTATGCTTGTTTTTTCATAAGGAATCACCTGCCATCAATTATCGGTTTTGTTCAGTAACATCTTGTATATATATGTCACATTACGGTATTATAAAACAGATAGGCTTCTGAAGTGTTATTGTCGATACTGATACTTAACGATGTTTTTGCAGTGGGTTTATTGCAATGATACTTAATTCTTTGCGTGCGTTCTTTAACGTTATTTCTATATTACTTAAATAATATCGTATTTAAATCAAAAAATTAATCGAATCTTACATTAAGACAGCATTAATTACCTATTTTACTCATATAACAACCCCAAAACTATTGTATATTCTGTAAAATTCTAACACCCTAAAATAAAAAAGAACAGCATATGACCATATTATCTTCCCCATTTTATAGAAAAATTATGTAAATTTTGTAATTTCCTCGTTCAAGCAACTTCAACTTACTAATGTAATAAACACAACCTCATACTTTTATTATTCACGTCAGAACATATAAACCTGTTCCACCTACAGCTTTCATCCTAGATATGTGATCCCCTTCACGAACACAAATATATTTGAATTTAAATTTGAAACTGTTACGATTCCTAATTGTTTGCATGAATTACATTCGCAAGACAAGGCACTGAGCCGTACTGTATTTACACGTAGTTCCTATGTAATTGGAAACAACTAGAATGTAATCCAGAAAAAGTCTCAAATATGCAGTTTAAAACAATAGTACGTAATGACTGTTCATAGAACATCACCATCATAGCCCAACATCTCGTAGACCCACAGAAAGAAGTCGACCCTGGTTTGTTAACAACCGAGCTGCTCTCGCTAGCTATTGCTAAGGCCGTCCATACGGAACTCGAAAGTCATCGTTCACACGTGGGTTAGGTGACGTTAGGTTCCTGGGAGGCAGCTCGTTCACCAAGGTCGTTTCGAAGTAACCTACCCCCTCTTCCCCGTCTATCACAACACATGTGCGAGTTGACACAGTCAGTTAAGTAACAACAGCCTCTGTTTCCTCATCTCCCTCTACTTCGTCCCAGTTCCCCAGCCAGTCTCTCCCACGATTCCTCAGACAGATCTGTGCACCATTGTGCTCGGTCTGGCCCGCGGGGCCGCATTTGCACAGGCCTTGGTAGATTCCGAAACTCCCACACGATAGCCTTGGCCACTCCTCAGGGCGCATTTCAAATTTTGAGGTCTCCATCACGTGGTGCAGTAAAAGCCTTTTGTTCCTTCTCGTAAAGCCACTCGCCTCTCACCACGGCGATCCGGGTTCGATTCCTGGCAGGATCGATACCGATTATTCCTCTGTGGTATATCCGTCGTTGGCTGGCGGGTTTTCTCGGGGTACTCCATCGTTTCTCCATAAAATATATATCGTATGAGCAGGGTAGCCGAGGGCTATGGCATCGAGTTCCCCCCCCCCCTTTTTTTTTCGACAGGGTGCCTGTTGACCTCTCCTTACTCCAAAGGATGACGTGGATTGAGGCGCCGGAACCAAAGGGGCGGGGGTAACAAGATATCCTCTAGAAAACCCGCTGACCAGTGGTATCGTCCGGCACGATTCCCGCCTACGGTCACCTAATCCAGAAGCACAGAATATTTAGGAATACAGAAGTGAAATAGTCGGTAGGACAGCGAACTCAGTCACACACGCCAGCAAAATGGTTTCCCTGGCCAGCAACATGGCGGAGACGCCTACCGCCAACCAGCGTAAGATGGCTGCCTTGCTAGCCGGCAGCCAGGCCAATAGGAAACCTGCCGTAAAATGCAGGAGCCAAACAGACACGGGCAGTCAATAAGAGGCGAAGTTCGCCAGTATAAAACGAGCCGCCACCAGGGACGTCATCAGGTTTTTCTTGGGGGGGGGGGGGGCAAGATTTTTTTTTCGGTGACAGTGACTTTGTTGCATTTTTTTATTAATTAAGCATGTGTAAATCAGAAACTTTAATAATAGAACTTCACTTTTATGTGGTTACACTAGCATTATTTAAATAACAAAATACAAAAAAAAAAAAAGTATACACTTGTCCTTCTAAATCCAGGGAGGGGCATTTGACCCCCCTGACCACCCTAAATGACACCCCTGGCCACCACGTCATTTCACGTTTGTATTACTATTAAGTCCGTGCCAGAAGTCTGTTATATTTGATGTGTAATGTAAATGTAGTGCTTAGTTGTTTGCGCAAGCCGTGACAGGGAGATTCAACTTGGTGTCCCATACAATGAACTTGACTACAGATATTCTTGGACAGTGTGCGAAGAACGAACACCGTACGCTGTTAAGAAAGCCCTTGAAGGCTGTTTTCAGAAACACTATATTTGGACTTCAACCAACTGTGTGCTCGTTTGACATGCTGCTGTTGGCCGACAGTTTGTGTAGCGCGCTTTGAAGGACTTCTCCAACGAAAGATAGGGCACAGAAAGATAGGAAGGCCTGGAGCCAATAATGTCGCAGAGTGTGTTCGGGTTAGTACAGGCCAGTGAATTCTCGTCTGTCGCCAAATAATAACGCGAAATTTGCAGATCTCTAACTGTTTATGGTAAATTGATAGGGACCTGAAAAATTCGCGTTTTGCTCTGAGCCCAAGCTATGACTCAAACAACTGTAAATTCGTGCCACTTTTGCAACTGTCTCTTGCCTTTTTTGATACCTCTTGGAGGAAGATGTACATATAATAAAGAAGCAGCTAAATTCGGGCACAACAATGCAGTATCACAGTGTTAGCGAGCAGCCAATGGGCAGCTGTTGTCCGAGTCAGTAAACAGATGTTGGAGACCAGCGTACATGTCTGTGAACCCATGCATTTTTCCAATTGAGTACTTTTGAAGATTGTTTTGTCAAGGATAATAATAGAAGAGAGTGGTGGCTGTATAAATCAACTTCCCAGTACCGTGACATTAGTGTTTATTTAGATCACAACTGTGTTTATGCTTAAAAGTGGTGAAAATGTACACATTGTCTTGAAGGATAAATTATTTGATTGAGAATACTATTATTTTATTATTTCTGTCACTTCTGTAACCATACACCACACGAAAATGTCAAGAGTATCGCGAACCATTATTTGAGTTCCACTTATGTGTTTATGAACTAAACGGTGAGCATGGATGACAGTTGGTCGGAGTAAAGTCGGAGCCGGCTGCTATTCCTGAGAGATATGACAGTCATCCAGAGAGGTGTTTAAATTAAGTCACAAGGTTATAATGAGTAGGATAAAATTTCAGCTTTAAGGCCTCGCTCTTTAGTTTTGCAGTGGTTTCGAAAAACTTTATTTTTAATGAAAATTAATACGTATATCAAAAATGTATTCTGGCTGTTTTAACACTTATATATTATCATTTGTGCATGAATTTTTCTGTTACGATACACCAAAAGGATTTTTAGATTTTCGCCCCTGAAATATAACGTATTTTGTTGTCAAAATAAGCCACAATGATGGAAAATTATTTTTTGCTTGCAAACGGTACATTATTAAAAAAAACTCTCTGGCTAAATTGTGCATCGTGTGACTGTACACAGTCTCAAATTTTTTCAAACCATTTAGTTAGTAAATATTTGAGTTATTTGCAATTGTTTGAAATAAATGAAAGATCGTGGCCTTAAAACAGTGACTCGAGTAGAATCATCAAGCGTTCTATAAGTCACGAGGTTACGCATTGGTTACTGGCTTCATACATAGTATGGTGATCGAATGAACGCGATTACATGACGGAAAACCTACCTTAACATAGCAGGTTACTTAATATAATCGCCTCATACAAACATGACCTGCGTCTATGGTCTCTCTTTTATTATACTCAGATGCGCGTATCAGCAGAAAATTTAGCAGACTTTAATAATAAGCTCACTACAAGACATCTTTTTTTCCAAACCATTACCTACTTTTCAGTCATGATTGTGTTAAGTTAAAATAAATATAAATGTAAATTGTTTGTTTCAAACGTGTACATTTAACTGCTAACAGCCTATACCACGGGACATCCTATAAAGAAGCAATACATTTTAAAACGATAATGGTAAACTGTTATTTATATATTTCGCTTAATATAATTAACTACATACTAATAATGAGAGTGTGAGAGAGATAGAGAGAGATATAGAGAGATACCGAGGTGTGAATAAAAAACCGAACGTTAATTTTTTTTAGTGGTAGGGGAGGGGGTGAGGAGGCGGGACTGTTAATGTGGCTTAAGTTTCTCCAAAGAAGCTTGACTTCATACGGGATAAAAATAAATATTACACTAAAAATATTTAAATATTGGTAGATGATTGTCCTTTATTACTGACATCAGTAAATTAAAAAAAAAAACTTTATTGCCTACTACTTAGCACGTGGTTTCAAAGTAATTAACCGTGTCATAGCTGTTAGATTCTGCCTTCATGGGTCTATAGTTATGCGTCAGATACTTAAAAGGGAATGAGACGATTACGCATGTAACACAAAAAAAAAACAGGTAATTTAAAGTTTTTTGAACGAAACTATTTGCATTCAACTATCTATTAAACCACTGCAAGTTGGCAACACCGTCTACGACAGTGTATAACGGCTCATGGGAAGCGTTTTAAACAGCTTAATTTAAATTAGTAGGCCTACTTAAATGTGTACCATAGGCCGAATGAAATATGTTGAAACATATTTAGTCTACTGTTTTTTTGGGCATTCGCACATCCATTTTTAAGTGCCCATGCATAACAACAGCCAATGCCAAAATCCACTCCTCGAGAACGAAACGTAAATAGAGAAAATATTGGAATTTATGTGTTAAATTCAATTTGGCGTGGCTTGTCACCTGTCAAACCCACATATGTGCCTCCACTGACTCGTTCATCTCGGCTCGGATCACATTGCTGTAAACGATATTTTAGGCTGTTTTTTTTTTTTTTTTTTTTTTTTTTTTTTTTTTTTCCACATTTTTATTCCTGTAGCAATATTTGCCTCTTATCGATGAAGAAAATTGTTTCTTACTGAAAAAAAAAAATCTGGTGAAAAGTGACTGAGCCAGTCGCTAGGTTTGATCTTGTCAGAGCTCAAAGGTAGGCAGTGTCCTTAAGAACAGTGAACCGAGGTTTCAACGCCGCCCTCAGTGGTAGACTGGTTTTGCGCAATGTGCTGTTACGCGAGCAAAGAATGACTACGCTGAAAAATAATGCCAGTAAACTTTTTCTCAGCCGTGTGACGCTGCAAAAAGTAGCATGCTAAAGAAAATGAACGATAATCCAGTACTTCTCATTTCTCCTAACTGTTTACGACGTTTTAGAGTACGACATAACTTTTATACAGTAACTTTAGCATATGTAATTACATTCAATAGTTTTTAAGTTGAAAAATGCTAACGTGATATGCCTTTTGTTCTTAGTGTAAAATAAACAGAAAAATACACCAACATTCAGTTCTAATTATATTATTTTAAATCAAGCTTTAATTTTATACATTTAATAAAACGTACACGAGAAAGATTGTGATATGAATTATCAACAATAAAAACCACGTATCAGTTTTTCTATTTATTATATAATATTTGAAATAATGCTGTTTAAGAAGATAAGTAGACTATATAATGCGATTAAGATACTTTTTTGGTAGACGGACTTGTAGTCGAAGTAGGAGTTTTCACACTTGAAACTCGGATGGGTTAAGAAGGCGTGTGCTGTACTTTATGAACTTTAGTGCCATTTGCACGAAAACAAGAACATCTACTATCCTGTCGACACACATAACGGTTGTTATTATAACGTGACTCGAGAAAATACTTCGGAAATACCAGATAGAGTTATTGTTACACAAGAAGGAAGCATTTAACGACGCCGACCGTTATGTGTGTGTGTCTATATATATATATATATATATATATATATATATATATATATATATATATATATATATATATATATATATCGGATATTTCGCGGGTTCAACAACGACCAGCAGGCTGGACTGCACAGTCCTGTGTACTCTCTGTCCTCAGCTACTTGTTCATTGGCTGCTGCTACAGTGAGTGGACAGTTGCATATCTGTCAAGGTAGCGCGGCAGTCAGTGAGTATATTGGTGCAGGTCTGCTATTGGTTCACAGACCTCACGGAAGGTTTCCATTTAACAACGACCTAATCGCGAAGGTAAATAACGTGTACAGGAGTTTCAAATCTAACATCTTCTCAAATGAATTCGCGAAATTTCCGTGTCTCTGCTAATAAAACAATCGGCCAACAGTGAACTTGAACACAAACTATTCCTAAAATGGAACACGTACAATAATGCGGTCGATGACACTACGTATCACAAGGTTCATAAAAAATATTTTGCAGTTGCTGACTTTTAGTAAAAAGGTATTTTAAGGATTTTAAGTTATATTGCAGATTAACTGGTGAATGAAAAATATATATCAACACAAGGCAACTTAACTTGTTTTATCGGCGTTTGGGGAAACGGGAGTGTAGAAAACTATTTCAACAGCATTACTGATAAACATAACCAGAGTTCTTGACAATTCTAACAAATAAATTCAGAATACAATTATAAATAAAAAATCATTAAGTCTCATAATTTATTTTCAGGTATCATGTTTAGAACTTGGAACATTATACTTTCGTAAGTTAAGGTTTGGAAAGAGAGAGAGAGTGTGTGTGTGGATTTGGGGGGGAAGAACGGTTTACGCTTCAAATCCCTCTTCCTCTATGCCATTGGCGTTTCCCTCATTTCACGCCCGTGCTGGCAGTGGTAACTGCAGCTAGTACCAGTCGGTCCATCAGTGAGCTTCTTGCATCGCGATCTTGCTATAGTGGAGCTTACTTATGGCAATTCAGTTGTTTCTGCTTTCCTGAGCTTCCCTTATCCTCGAATATTTTGACCTTCATCCGATAAGTTAGAGCTTTAACAAGAGAATCTACAATTGAGCAAGAAAATGCTTTTAGTCTTAATTTAATGCGCTCGTATTTCTAGTCAGTAAAATATAA
Organism: Medauroidea extradentata; assembly: GCA_003012365.1. NCBI lineage: Eukaryota > Metazoa > Arthropoda > Insecta > Phasmatodea > Phasmatidae > Medauroidea > Medauroidea extradentata. Next base: position 45,212 of record PNEQ01053882.1, on the reverse strand, counting down.
TTAAGTATATGAGTAATGAGTATAAACAAATGTATCTTTTGCCATTCCATGTTGCAACAGTATGCTAACAATAGCAACCATCATGAGAATTATTTATAAGACCGAACAAGTTGAGTTGGGACATGTCATAAAGGGCACAACACGCAGGTATAAAAAGTGCAAAGGAGATAAATTACTACAGGCCTAAAAGAAAACGTTTTATTTGACATGTACAAATATCTAAAGAGTTTAAGGAGGATGTGATTTTGACATTGATACTGGCTGTTGGCTGATTACGATGTGGCACAATGAATATCAGTCTACAGCTGTTTCGATGGTGGTCGACTGCTTCTGAATTTTACAAACGAAACAAATGTCTTGCTAAAAAATATGAGAAATAAACTAACGATAAACCGTTTAGTAAAAATCGATACGTCTCTGAATTGTAATAAACTAATAAATACAAAATAATAATAATGGTAGTTCACTTGTAGCGAAATTAGTTTGTCGAAGAATTGTAAAAACTTGATCCCAGGGCTGTAAATTACACTGAGCATGCATCAGTTTAGCAAAAAAAATTTCTTACAACTTTAATTAAAACGGCTTTCTCGGATAACCACATGTTTTCATCTTGACTTCCAAAAAATTGTTGATTGCGTTGAGACCCATTACGAATTGTTGAAAGAAACACGTCGGGCTCACACATACTCCATATAATTGTATCCCATAGCGTAATTATACCGTGATTAAGACCGTGGACCTTCAATTTTTACTTCTGTAGTTAAAATAATTTCTTAAACATAAAAAAAATGTTTCTCACTTTTGTTTAAAATAGAAAATACTATGTTGAATATTTGTTTCAAGACGATATGTGGTTTCATATAATTATGTAACTAAAGAAATTTTTGTTAGTTAACTAATTAGCCGAAACAATACTTTTTTTCTGTAGAAAATGTAGACAAGTGTTCGATTTCAGTGCAATGTGCCCTTGATTACTTCCCCTTGAACCTTAAGCTCTTGTCCACTTCACGAAGTAGGCTGCATTTTGTGAATTCAAACGAAGGGCTCTAGAATGGTAAGTGGCTCGTTCCCTTAGTTGAAGGGGACATTCTAGGGTGCTTATTGTTGCGTTTACGGAAATGATACTCCTTTTTGTTATTTGGTAATTGGTAACCAATTACCAAATAACAAAAAGGAGTGGTAGAGTATTTACGTAAAACGTACAGTATTTTATAACTTGTTTAAATGAGGGATTCTTTTAATATAAGTGAGACTCGCAGTCTAAATACCAGGTACGGCTTTAATTTACAATATATACACCTATTTCTTTACATTTACGATGTTCTTTACGGAGGGAGGCAAGAATAGTTAGAAGTATAATATATACATTCATGAATACTTATGAGCAACTCAATTTAGTTACGTCGATGACAGTCCCACCTTGCCGAGGCTGATGTAAGGAAACGTCCACGGCGATCGGCACGTCGTAGATCTGGACGCCGTGGTGCATCTTGGTAGCGAAGTGGTCCTGGCGACGATATGGGGCAGACAGACCTCGTAGGTAGCGTGACACGCCCCTTTATCGCGCCCTGTATAGCAACTCGCCCCGCTGTTGGAGTGGGGAGTTCTGCCTTGCAGTTTGCAGGGTGGCCGGATTACCGAACGTTGTGTTAGAACCAGGGTTACATGGTTCGTAACAATATGAGTCCTTGCCGTGAATTCGAACAGCGGCGTGATTGACGTCACTTCCGCGATGCACTTTTCAAGGGCTTGAAGCGAGGTAAGGACTCTTAGACGGCAAATTCGAACACGGCCTAGGGCTATATGGTAAACGTTATGTCCTACAAAACTGTAGGACGGCTTCACAATATCAGATTTCCTTTAGGAAAAAAATAGTCAATAGAAAATCAGTAGAAACCAGGGATAATATCGTTGGTATATTGCCAAAAGGACCAATATCACATTTTTTGCCATGCGATATTGGCTTTTTAAGCAGTACACCGAAAGGGCCAATAACACACGCTTTAAAATGTGATATTGGCCCTTTTGGCGATATACCAACAATATGACCGATCACTGTTCCTAATCATGTAGGAAGGTGTGTTGTCGTGGTAGGAGACTTGAACGCGTGGTGAGAACAGTAGCCGCGAGAAGCTGTGCTCCCGTGTTGGCGCGGTGTCTAGCATGAGACCAGTGAAGGGAACCTCCCAGCGACGTCACGACCACCAATTTAACACACTCTCCATGGACCGCACTGTCCTCGCCTCGTCTCTGGCCACTAACCTCTTGTGAGAAAACATTTGCGCCGTGCGGGAACCTAGCTTGTTTCTGCGCCGGCTGTGCACTGTACTTAGTTCCCAGAGAAGCCGGTACCGGACCCCCCCCCCCTGCCCCGACAATCGTGTTAGTGACTTACTTCGCACACTTCCTTTCACTATTAGTCATAAGCTGGTCACGAAGAACTGCCTCGACTGCAGTACTATGCTCTAGTGCTTTAGTTGGATTTCCAGCAGCAAGAACTTAAAATACAACAGCACACGAATAGTATTTTGTATTATATTAAGGTTACATAATTAGCTCACATTAAACTTTAATTATCACCCTATATATGAGACCTGTCGAATATCATTATTAGTGTACCAATAAAATACTTGTAAGTCTTCAAAAATAGTCTACAAATTATTTTACAATGTGAAATATGATATTGATTGCTATTTTTTAACCACGTAATTTTTCACTCATGCGAAAATAATGACACGCACGATTTTATAATGTTATATCGGAATGTAATACAATCTATAGGATGTATCAGTAAACTTCGTGCGTATTTATGTAGGTTCTGCATGTAACTGTATACCAAGGCGATGACATAAAGGCGTAAATTTTCCTCTTACAAATTAACTCAGACAATTGTCTCATACAGGCATTTCAAAGTAAAAATGTGCATGTTTTTTTATAAGCTGCAAAAACCAACGAACATAATGAGTGAGTGAGAGTCTTTGGTCAGCGCTCAATATCGAGGTCTTCAGCGCTGGTGAGAAGTGACATGAGATGAGTACTGAACAGCGTAGGAATGTAAGGGCGGGGGAAACGAGAGATCCCCGAGAAAACCCGCTGACCAGCTGCATCGTCCGGCACGATTCTCACATGCGAAAATCCAGGAACCGATCCCACCGGGAGGCGAATGGTCTGACCATTTTTTTTTTTTTTTATGATTGGTGCAGTGGCGTTGCGGAAGCTTCCGCATCATCACTGCACCAAATATTCCCCCCTTTAATGTGACTTAATTTGAGTGATCCCAGTACTTTCCGTGAGACAATTTGTACAGTGACAATTTTTGTGACCCAAATGGACAAACACAAACTTACACCCAGCCAGACCTGGGAATCGAACCCAGAACCCCCCGCACCAAAACCGGCCGCTCAACCAACTGAGCCACGGGGGGTCGGCTCCATTCGGCCACCGCGACTCCACGAACATAATGAAATTTAAAAAAAATCCCTTTAAACCTACATGTCAATGGCCACTGTTCGACATGTTTTAAATTACATAATATTTTGTATTTAAAAAATAAAAGAAATTAAAAAATACTAAATTTCAGAAAAATTTTTTATAATAAAAAATTTGAAATGGATTTCAAAACATTTCAAGCAGTACCCCGCGACATTTAGTTTCAATGTAAATTTGTTCATTTCATTATATCATTTATTTTTGCTGCATATAAGAACGAAAAACATGCCAATTTTGACAGTTACTGAAACATGTACCCCAATTAACGTCTACAAAACTAATACTATTTCATCCAAATATAAAATTTAGATTTTTTCCCCACTTGAAATGTTGATAAGATGACATTATTACCGGCATTTCTGCGAGGGTTTTTACTTTTTTGACCTCTGATTGCTTAAGACACTCGCTCAGCTTGATACATTTTTGCACCTTCATTAAAATTTATGTGCTTGTTGTAACTGCTGGCTTGAACAAAGTATGTTTCGTTTCTAATATTGTCTTCCGGTCGTAAGTGGAGGCTAATTCTCATACAGGAAATTAAAGAACATTTAGGAGAACTACTAAATACAGTTAAAGAGCAGAGAGAATGTCTGGGGAGAAGAACCGTGGAGGACGCAGCCAAGCTGCAAGTACTTATTTTCTTATTTTAAGTTCAGTGTTTTTTTTCTTACCTATTACATAAAAATGTTTATGTTTGTTGGTTCGTCTGTCTTCTATGCACTTCTATACCATCCATACTAATGCGACGAAACTTATGTGAGATTTTGTAACTGCGCTGGCAAAAATTTTTTTAATTTTTTTAAGAAGAGGAGGGGGGGAGGTAGAAGGACAGAACGGGGTTCCCAAAACATTTAGTTGAAAAAAGTTGATGAGTTGTTGTGCTTGCGCCTGCGAAGGTATCTGGCTAAAAATGTGGTGGGGGGAGGGGGAGCAAAACTGGGTACAGGGGCAGAACGAGGCAGCAAAAATTCAACGAGTATTGCAACACATGCCGGGACACTCTAGTTTTCTATAATACTATTTTAAAGTTAAGTACCGGAGAAAGGTTGATAATAAGTACACAATTAACTTTCAGTTTATTTAACACATACATACTTTCACGTAGCACAGAACCAGAAAAAAATCTAAAACAATAAATCTGTGCACGCATATGCTTAATTTATGGTTAATTTTTACAAAGCTGTTCAGTATTTCATGCTGTCAATAATATAAAACTTGTTTTCAATGTTATACATATATTTGCATCATACCACAACAAAAATAAGTGATGGGATTCCGCTTTCTGGTTTTGAAATACTGAAAATAAGTAGTCAAAAATAATACTTACAACCACGTAAATCGTATTTTATTGATTTTCTCCTGTTTTGAAAACACTTTTGTGAAAAAGGATTAGTTTGAAATATTTGGAGAAAAATCCGGGAACGGGCTTAGCTGTTGTTTAGCAACTATGAATGAATTAAACATTCAGCAGATGTACTGCATGAGACATAACGCGTGAGTCTAATGCAAACTGCAGAAAAAAATCTGCTAAGGTTAAATTTTTCTTCCGATATTTCCGCTGCTACACACTCGATAATGAGCATAGTATACGCGTTATAATGATGTTCAGAAACTTAAGTGTTCAAACTACAGACATAGCTTCTGTTTCTGTGATGTTATATAAAATACTTCTAAAATTAAGTCTATAAAATATTACAGGCCAATACAATATCATTCTGCTCAAAATTGTAGCTTACAACTAGTAAACAACATATTGCATTGCACATAGGCGTGCAACATTTAAAGGGATTGGAGCGTGATGTGTATATTATACTTAAAGTTGTGATACGGCGCACATTTAATCTCTCAAAAGATTTACATAACGGGCATTTTAATTTTTTTTAAAGAATTTTTTCAACTAAGCTGTCTAGACCATATTTTTCAAATGCAACTACAAAAGGAAAGTATTTAATTTATGTGTTTCTTTCCTATGATAATTAAGTAAATGGCTCTTTAAGCTTTTCTCGTATATTACTACCAAGGCTATGTGTAGAGCAGCGATTTTATGGCGAAAAGATTTTTGCAACATTTGGTTTCGATGCGTTATGTGCACACCTGCAGCTCTGCTACATCGTCTGTGGTTGGATGATTTTACTCTCACTGGCCTTGGCAAATTATAGACGTATAGACTCACAATAATCTTATTCTGATTGGTGCAGTCAAATGAGAAACGTGTCTGAACAAAGACACGCTGCCAATAACCTTGAAACATAACTGCCGATGTGCGCGTGAGTCACTGAAACAAAGTGGGGCAAAAATCTTTTCGCGACAAAATCGTGGCCCTAGCTATGTGCTGTTCGAGAGCTTGTAAAGCACCTAGTAAACGGACGGTGTTTGCAGCACTAGACTATGTATTACATATGTATTACATATATATGCTTTGAATAAGTTCTAGAGAAAATATTTCAGCCATATATACTGCTGTTGTGAATACTGATGTTACAGGACATAAATATTTTTTTTTTAAATACAGTTTCAAATTTTGAAAAGTTTCAGCATGTTTTACTGATACCTTACAATTGTCGCATAGTATACTAAAGCATAACATCGTCCAAATAACAATCATGATAATAATATCAGTGACTCCGCGGTGTCCTCAGAGTCACCGGATGGTAGACACAGTGGAAGGGACTGAACGGGTGTAAAAGGAGGGGGGAGTTGGCAAACAGCTGCAGCCGCGACGGCACTAATTAGTGCAAATGAACAGCCGGGATGTCGGGAAACATGGAGCAGACTGACGAAACTGCGAGTGAAAAGGAAACGGCCCGGTCGGGCCACTTTCTCTGCTTGCAACTGCATACGTCTGCTGGGACGCGTCCGTTTGAAACACGCTCGAACCGCACACAGTCTTCCGTTGCAAGCGGATGTAGGGAATCATTCGTGCTGCTCAGGCTGTTTTATTTTGTCACTGATTTCTGAAGGACGTGTACGCGTCCAAGTACGTAACGAAAAGACAGTACGAAACGTGCGATGCGCAGTAACTGAAAAATACGAGACATTGTTTTAAAAAACAAACTGCTCAGCTGTATCGACGCTTTAAAGTTGCAGTTTTTTTTACTTGTATCTTGCAGTTTTATAGAAACAGCGGCTTGCCAATTTTTCTCTGGGTGTACGAAATTATTACTACAAAACAGAGTGATTAATGTTAAATGTTATGCACATGAATATTATCTTAATTTAAAGCGCTGAGAACGTATATGTGTATACGAATATCTAGGGTTATTCAGAACAGAGAGTTTTAATTGTGTGTGGTAATAACTTGTGAAGCAGTTGAAAATATGTTTTCGATTTTCTCAATATAATGAGAGTAATGCTGACCTGCGAAAAAAAGTACTTGGTCTTTTACTGTTTTCACACAATTCAGAGTGTTATTGATTAATGTAAAGCAGTAAAATCAGTAATTTACTTAAATATTTAACTAAATTGCATTTTACTGTCGACATTCAGTGTAGAGTTACTTCCAATATAATTCACTTAACGAAAAGAATTGGAAAATATGTTCGACTTACTTTTTTATAAGCTGCCACCAAACGCAATCAACACATGACCCCCTGGTTAATTAATTATATACGTATATATATATATATATATATATATATATATATATATATATATATATATATATATACACACACGTGTGTGTACATACATACATACATACATATAAATGTACAAATTAGTGCACATTTATAATACTAAATAAAGAGAAAATCTCTTCTTCGATCAAATTTTTGCTAAGGTAATCCTATAAAAAAACATCAATTTTATGTGATTCGAATAATTTTTAACCGTTTTGATTTTATTACTAAGCATTTTTGTTTCTGGTGCCAATCACCCTACACGTACGAGCTTGGTGTGTGTGTGTCTGTACATATATTTTTCTATTTAGCAACGACTGCACGTTTTTTTCAGCTCACGAGTGTCATTTAAAGACAAAAATACATCGTACTTTATTATTTTTGTACCTCAAAAAATTCTGTAAATCTAACGGTTATTCATAAATTCCCTCACGTAAGGTAGTAAGTGACCTTGACGTCCCTCACACAGCGAGGTAATCAGAGACGGTGACACACATATTGATACAGTGAAACGAAATGTGAGACAAGAGCTCATGGCCTTAGCGAAAGTCCCATACTTACCTTGAGCGAGTTTGGCAAACCTTAGCAAACTAAAATCGGAAAGGCCGAGCCGTGAATCGAACTCGTGTCCTCCCGAATTCGAGTGCGTTACGCCACCTCGTTCAGTAAGTACCTCGGGACTATGCCAACATAATTGTCGTACACCTCTGTGGCTTATCCGAACAGTCAGAGATTGATAGAGTCGTGAAAAAATTCGCATTTTCATTTTGGCACTAGCCAAAATTTCATCAACTGTAAGTTTGCGTGATTTTCGCAATTGGCCTTTTACTTATTTGACATCTCCTGGAAGTCTCCGAGCCAATAATGGAAATGTAACTAATACAGATCTATATTACTTTATCAGCAAGCAGCTAAAGAGCATCTGATGTCTGATTCAATTCACAAATATTCTTGCAAGCTATCCTACAGGTCAGTGAACCCACGAATTTTTCCCCTCTCTATTGATTGGATGCTTATAACTCTCAGCGGCTTTTTGTTCTACTCTCAAATAACTTACATGTGGTCTAAAATAACCTTAGTCAGATTAGCACAGTCAAATTAAATACACTCTGTACAAAAACACGCTGCCAATAACCATGAGGTAGACCTGCCGATGTGCACGTAAGGCATTGAAACAAATTTGTGACAAAAATCTTCTTTCGACAAACTCATGGTTGTAATTATTATATTCCACAGTAACTTACGGCTTTCGAAGGTCAGCTAGTCATATCTATAGATGTTCTGTGTTATTAATATGCTGTTTTTTAAGGAATGAAATTTTCTTTCTTCAGTCCAAATGAAGGATGACTGTTCCGCACGTGAAAATCGGCCGAAAAATCTTCATACAAACACTGCATTATTAAATTTTTGAACCGATATACTGCTGGCAAGCATCTTTGCGTAAAATCATGTGTCACGCCAAATTCCTTAAAATTCTTTAAAAAAAACCTTTTTATGGTGAGTCAGTTTTTCATTGGAACGCTATATCAACATGGCTTGGAGGGTTACATGAATGTTGGAAATTTAACTCTTTGCAGCGTTTTAAAAGTATTTTCACTCTCATTTTCTCAGTACACGTTTCTTGTGCTTGACTTACACGCTGTTCAGATTTCACGATTTCACTAACAACATTGAATAGAGACACCCAATCGGAGAAAAGGACCAAATAATTCAAACAAGTATCTTTTCAACAGTTTGAAAAGGTTATACGGAGGAGGTAGAGTATTAAATTAAATATCACTATCTAATATTGTCGTTTTCAAGAATAAAAATTATTCCCTTCGCATTTTTTCTAGTTGAGAAACGGGAAAGCAAAGAATTTGTTGGTTTGCAGATGAGTAGTAAAATTTGTGTGGTTTCCGAATAATATGACTTTCTAAAAACTGTATATTTGTCAGGTTATTAGAGACTTTAAATCACATAGCAAGTACAAATTAAAGAATTGTTTTATAGTCGCAAGTATAGCCTAGCGAAACCTCGTGCCTTGCGGTGTTTAGCGAATGAGCTGCTAACACTTCGGGCATTCCTCCGTTATGTATTGCTTTATATTAAAACATCGATCAACTTTTTGGTTTTGACACATACTGTCGACTAAGTATTAACTTTTTTGCAGTACTGTTTTACTATTAAAAACAGAAGAGACGTAAAAGTGAATAGTATCAGTTTTTTTAGACAATAGGCCTATTGATTGAAAATACGGCTATATTTCTCAAACCATATTGGATGAAGGGATAGGAAAATTTCGCGAATTCAATGGTCGACATGATAGAATCCATTGTCCTATGTATGCTCAAGCCCCGTCTATTCGTTCGTTGTTTGCTGTTTCACTGAGTAGCTGCTACTGGACAAATCGTCGGCGCTTGAGTACGCATAGGACAATGGATTCTACCATGCAGGCAAGTGAATTCACGAAATTTTCCGGTCCTTACCCATCATATATTCCGATTCATGTTTCTAGTAAGAGCTTAACTACTCTTCTTTCCACCAATTTCATTCTAGAAAGGTTTCAATAAATTACAAAAAAAAAAAAAAAATATTTTATTTAATAACAGTCTATTAAGTCCTCAAATTTTAACGACACAGTGCCAGGAAGGTTTATAGTTTTCTTTAAATCTAAACTCATAGAGTATTAAACTGGTAACATGAGAAAATGTGAAAATTTTTAATAGTTATTGGTTGATTATATTTTACTTGCTTAGTTAATACTGGTTATTATTGTAGATTTGCAAGAGGCACGACGTGAATAAATATGCCATCACTAGGGACCCTTGTTTTTTCGCGAAAAGAATTTTGCCCCACTATGTTTCGGTGCCTTACGTGCACATCTGCAGTTCTGCTTCGTGGTCAGTGATTGGTAGGGACCCTTGTTTATCGCGAAAAGAATTTTGCCACAGTTTGTTTCGGTGGCTTACGTACACATCTGCAATTCTGCTTCACAGTTATTGGCAGCGTGTCTATGCGAAGAGCCGTATCTCATTTGACTGAGCCAATTACCATATCATTCATTCAACGCCACACGTCTGTGATTTGCCGGAAGAAGCCCAAGGTTCGAGACAGTTAAAATATCCAATCACAGACCACGAAGCAGAACTGCAGATGTGCACGTAAGCCACCGAAACAAAGTGAGGCAAAATTCTTTTCGCGATAAACAAGGGTCCCTAGCCATTAGGCTATATTGCACCGCACTACATTTCATATTAGCGTGAGGAATCTGAGTTTTATCTGAGTAACAGCTGATGAACAAATGGTCGGGGCTTGAGTATGCACAGGTTACTGCATTCTAACTTGCAGGTCATTGAATCCGCGAAACTTTCCGGCCCCTATTTATAAGCTGTTATACCAGCTCGTACATAAGATATAATGACATTTGAAATCTAGTACGGCCAGATTTTATATCGGGTTTGGCCCTGTAACATTGCTTTTTTATGTAGCATGCCCATACCTACGTAGCTGACCAATCGTAATTATCATTTTCGGAGCATAGGTTTGTTCAATCGTACAATCATACAGATGCAATACAACAAAGTAAAAATGATTTCGCCGTATTGTTAGTTATGTAAAAAATCCATGACGTAGAAATTAATTCGAATTGCTGAAAAACACTGAAAAATTAAGCTGACAGTAACTATGACAATTTTAAAGTTTTTTTTAAATTGATATGCCTACTTTAGTCTCATAACACTACGCATTGATAGACAAAAATAATACGAAATGTTATAAATCGCTTTGCAGAGCCATCGACCGGATATCCGGGCCCCTATGCAAGTAATAAGTAGTAAGTCTTCGGGGCCTCTGCCCTTACCAACCCAAACCCACATTTTTTTTACGTTTGCCAATTTACAAATGATATATTTCCAAATCAACCACCTGAATGCAAGACTAATGGGATAAGTGAATAAACTGTTTTTCTTCTAATAATACATCCGACGAGCGCCGAGCCCCTATTGGTCCCAGGCCTATATGCATTTGCCTCCAAATTATTTCGTCAGGTTGAACACATACAATCTCGATTTAAAGTTCCGCTAGCTAACGGAAGAAATCCATAATGAAATGTTCGTGAAGTTCGTAAAAAAAAAGTTTTTAATTTAGTTAGTACGATTTGCATTTGAATTTCCCACGATAACCACGTTGTAACCAATATTTTTGTTATAAATGAGTCAAAGGTTCGAAACCAATGTAGCTGTCCCTCTGTATATGTGGGATACGTCTTAATTGCCTTATAATAACAGTTAAAACCACTGTACATATGCAAATTAAATGATAATCAGTACAAAAGTGCTACTGTAAGAAATGTATTTGATTGAATATAACTGTTGAATTTTTTTTATTTTATTTTATTTTATTTTTTTTTGCGTACAACGTTGTTCGTGTGAACAATTCAATTTATGTTAACCATACAGGTACGCTTATATGCGCTTTAATACAGTAAGTTGTTAGTTATATGTTGACTGCGCACGTCATGTAACACGCATCTTCCATGCAGGCTTGCATAGTACCTGATGTTACATCTCGAGCTCTGGGCCTTGCGACAGCTGTATCTTGTAGTACCGGCTTTAGTCGTCTGGACAACAGCGGTCATCGCTTTGTAAATAAGCGGAACTCTTGGGGCACTCCGATTCGTGATGCTTTTGTTACAAGTCAGGAGCATTGACCAATACTTGACTCACGGTAACCAGAAAAACCAGTCACGAACAAGACTTCCGTGTTTGCTGGCGTGTATGAAAACAATCCTCAACGAGCTTCGTCACGACTGGTGTTAGCCCGTCCATTTGCCTTACAGTATACCTCGACGACAACCCTTTTCATCTATTTTTTAATACTCGATGCATTTAGCCACCTTTATTATAAGCCTGGTTAGCATGCCACACAGATGGATGTTACCTACTAATGAAAGGAAAAATTCGCAGGTTCTTTGACCTGTAGACTAGACTCTAATAATATCTACGTACTCAGACAGCAGACGCTAATTGGCTGCGTATTGACACAGCGATACCACGTGACTGGCCATACGTTCAGTTGTTGTTTTTTTAGTCCAGGAGGTGTCAAATATGTCATAGGTTAAGCGATAGGTAGGGACCCAAATTTTTGGTGAAAAGATTTCTGCATCAGTTTGCTTCAGTGCCTCGTGTGCACATGTGCGGCTCTGCTTCAAGGTCAGTGATTGGCTGAATTTAACTCTCACGTGTCTTAACGTTTTACAGCAAATCACGGACGTGTGTTTCTCGCAGTAACCTTATTCTGATTGCTGGGGTCAAATGAGAAACGTCGTTACACAAAGACACTCTGCCAATAATAAAGAAGCAGAACTGCAGAGGTGGAACTAAGATATTGAAACAAGTTGATGCAGAAATATTTTCGCGCAAATCAGGGGTCCCTAGTTATAGGTTCTCTTATAGGTAGAGCCCACGATTTTTGGTGAAAAGAATTCTGCAACAGTTTGTTTCAATGCCTTACGTGCACACCTGCCGGTCTGCTTCTTGATTATTAGCAGAATGTAGGCGTGGCTCATTTGACTTGTGCCAACAGGAACAAGGTTACTGCGTCACCACACGTCTGTGATTTGCGGGTAAAACCCCGAGACGCTGAGAATTTAAATCAGCCAATCACTGACCACGAAGCACAGCTGCGTACGTACACATAAGGCATTGAAACAAATTGATGCAGAATTCTTTTCACCAAAAATCGTGGGCTCTAATTATAGGGAGGTAGCCATGGCCTCAACTGCGGCCACGACTGCAAAATCCCTCTCTGCCGCGACGCGTATCCACTTGCATGAAATCCCTCTCTTGTAGGTGTATGTATGTGGCTCAGCCCTGAGACACACTTCGGTACCGTTCCTCCATCGGACCACAGAATATTTAGGGATACAGAAGTGGAATAGCTGGTAGGACAGCGAACTCGGTCACGCACGCCAACAAAATGGCTTCCCTGGCCAGCTACATGGCGGAAACGCCTACCACCAACCAGCGTAAGGCAGCCACATTGTTAACCGGCACCCAGGCCAATAGGAAACTTGCAGTAAAATGCAAGAGCCAAACAGACGCGGGGATGGTTTCAATAGGGTCGGGCAGCTAATAAGTGGCCACGTTCGCACGGATAAACTGAGCCGCCACTTTATTTCACGTTTGTATTGCTATTTAGTCTGTGCTCGGACCTCCACTGTGACACACTAGGGTAGGGTAGGTTAGGAAATAAGAAAGTCCATATCGCAGAGCATCGAGGGCGTTGGCTGGGCGCGGGACGAACACAATGCCTCAGCTGAGCAGCCCCGGCTTAACGCAGACACGGGGAGGCGAGAGAGGAAGCGAGGGAAAGACGAGATGAGGTTTACCCACGTGCACTTCCACAACTCGTTACGCCGGCATAATTGAATCGCGATCGCCTTTCACCCGCGCCGCGGGCTTTGCATACGCGCGCCGGTAAGCGCTAGGCCCGAGAACAAAATTAAACAGAAAAGAAAGCGTACGAGATCCGGCTTATCGGAATGCTACAGGGCTGGAGTCCTTCACGAACTTCGACTTTCTAAGGCAGTAGCACAGAAGACATAGCTACACGTCTTGTGTTAGGTGTATTGCAGACCTCAGTGTAGATTCCAACTAGATCTCTGAATTCAAAAGGGAAACAAAATCCGTCAGGAAATAAAACTCTCTCCACCCAAAATGTTACATCAACACTATGGTTAATCTGTGAAGCTAATTCTTTCCAATTATTTTTTTCGCGTTACAAAAATAGCATTTTAATATCGTCCTTATGAAGTTGAAAACATCTTATGAATAGTATAGACACAGAAGCTACGTTAAATGATTAAATTATTAAGTTATTTTAAGTCAGTCTGATTTTATATATTAGCAATTGCAATTTTTTTAATCAAAATCACAAGAATGCAAGAGTATTTTTTCGAAACGTGATTTGCCGGACACTTAGGAGAATGCAGATGTGTTTTAACACATATTTTTCTCTCTTTCACACATTTTTAAATTTGTAAATCTTGGCCGTACCTACACAGAAAAAGGAAACTATTAAAGTAAAGAAATTTTTATTTATAGAAAACTGACTGCTTTTAAAGTATGATGAAATAGGCCTTTCTTTAAATTTTTGTCCACAGCAAACCCTCGTTTCGATAGAGATTATGGTCTTCTTATGATGGTAAAAAATTAACATCAGTAGTACAATAAACCAAGCTTAGTCCCGCTTATTTAATAGTCAAAAAATAGTTTAATTAAAATTAAACCAAAAAGTGGTGATTAAATAGTAAAAAACACTATTATACGAATGAAGCGGAATTATTAGAAGTTTATTAATTATCCTATACGGAATAAAATGTCACCAGAATGAGCAGATGGATTCTCATACACTGAGTAAAATATTGTAAAATATAATAAAATTTGTTTGAAACAAGCAAATGGTAGCCTGTATTGCAATACGTGCAAACAAATGTATGGTTTGTCACAACCAAATTATTTGTTTGAAATATTTCAGTCGTTTTAACTAAATTACGTGGTTGCTGACACAATAAAGATATTGTCAAATCAAACATACTGCATTTATTCGAGCAACCGTTAAATTATACGCCATTTAAATTATTTTTCTTGCTTTGATCACAGCAACGTTTATACAAATAATATTTATGTGCAAATATTAAAAAAAGAAAAAGTTCACATGCGTATGAATTTGAATCCACAATTTTCTGCTCGGCTACCACATACGTTCCCACTAGACCATCACGACTTACAAATAATTCGATGAATTTTTACATTCACACACTCGTCGTGACATATCATTCCGAGAACCTCGCGATTCTGCTATTCTGGCTGACTCTCGCTGTTTTCTTCTACGCAGTCTTTACAAAATTATACACAGAATACGTGACAAAATATGGGTAACACGAAATGGAAACGAGAATAAGACTCGTGTGTACTCTGCAAAATAGTTTTAACTGTTGTAGTTCTCTTCAGTCATTTAACCTAACGCAACTATACGATGGAACGCAAAATTAATACTTTACAAATTTATCACATACCTGCACTAAAAAAAAAGAGACAAGTTTTCTAAACCATCGTGTGTGTAAATGCGAACATGTGCATACCAAATAACTGCTGCCGTCACAAGAACGACTTCCTGAACGGACATATTTCGTCGCTTCCAACCAAATCGATTCTTTGTATTAATATCCGCTATGGTTAAATTTACCAATGCTGCATAGTAAGCTATAAATATGGTTGACTCAAGTAAATATAATAGTAAAAGCAAAGAAATAAAATAGTAAAAGCAAATTAGAGTTCGTATTTGTAACAGGAACAAATATTTTAGGTAAAATCAAATACACGTATCTTTAGGTATAACATCTAACGAAAAATTTAATATAACAAAACAAATGAATGTTTGCTTTAAGTAAATTACATCAACAAAATTGTACTGTTGAAACAAATCGATACCAGAAGCAAGTTCAGAGTTATGATTGTTAGTTTAACAATAATTTATTTGTTACAACAAAATTTATATGAACCTTATTTATTTGTTTGCCGGAACAATCCATTTCTCTCAGTGTAGGATTAAGTTTTGCCAATACGAATTTAATCTCCTTTATTATCCGGTCTTGAACAAATTCAGGGGAAATGTGCATACCGCAGGAGTTCGAGAATGATATATTATTTTGAAATATTCCATTGACATTTCGTAAGGGAAAATGTAAATCATACTGGTTTCGAAAGCACCCATCTGACAGCTGCGATTTTATATTCGTTTTTATCTGGGATTGAACAAAATTAGATGAATTATGCATAATACTGGAGTACGTATATGATATATATATATGATATATATATATATATACCATTGCTTTTTTGTAGGTAAAAATGAATATCATACTTGTTTCGAAAACACCCACCTGACAGCTGCGAGAGCCATAACGATAATTTTCCAGGAAGTGGCGTAGTGCGATGACGTGCCAGTTGCTAGAAAGTGCAAGTTCATGTCTACATGCCAATTGTCAACCGTCATCTGTTTAACTACTTGCTGCTGTATACTAAACTCGAGATTAGCCACTTCCAGGAACAAATAATATACGAAATGCACATGGGCGTGTAACAACTTGGTTGAAAACTAATACGTTTTGTTAAGTGCCCAAATGTTAATAAAAAATTAAACACAAATATGAATTATACCATATTATTTTTATTGCACTTATTGTGTATTACAGGTACAAGGATACCTGTATTCCTCCCCCCCCCCCCAGTAACGCATGTAAAGCTCATACTTTTGACCTCTGTGTCAATTGTGATCTGCGATAATTTACTGAATTTATAGGCAACAGATACATTTTATCAGAAGACAGCCGTTACGAGAAACAGTACAGAATTTAGTTATAAACCTGGAACGAATATTTTCTTCACGAGATATTTCTAGATGTTGTGTCATGCTGCATTGTTTCAAAATATCCGCAAATCACGAAAGTAGCGAATGTGCATTTATCATGAATAACGTGCTAATGTTCAGTAAAGTATGTATTTTTGTTTGAAAATCTTTCGTGTAACTTTGGCGGGAGAGACTGTAACAAAGTGGTGGCAAGGCGTACCCACTATTTTTTTTTAATTTATGTAATTTTGTAATTCGCTGTAATTCACGGAAAATGGATTCATACAACATATTGATTAAAAATAACTCCAAAGAAAGCTTGCGAAATGCTCAACTTGTTTTTATTTGCAGAAGAAATAAACATTTTGCATTCGGAATGAAATTGTATGTGTAAATATATAGGTAAGATTTCCGTTTTCTGCGTTGTAAATATTGCTCAAAACTAAATTCTAATTCAGTTTTTTTTAATCCGAGTTGTCGTTAGGTCCGTGGGAAACAATATTTGGTAACCACCGAGCACTGAAATCGTTATCATCGACAGTGAAGAAAAAATAGGCCCCTACACTGTGTTAAGGTAACTTCTCAACCGGATAAGTTTATTACTATAGCGAATTACTTCATTAACACATTACTGTTATTAAAGGAATTACCTGAACCATTAAGAAATCAATAATTTATATATATATATATATATATATATATATATATATATATATATAATTTTATTTGAGTGTTATAGATTTTCGATGAAGTATGCTGAGATTTTTTAAAAAACCAGACATCAAAATCAAGGACAG
The DNA here is from genome assembly GCA_003012365.1 of Medauroidea extradentata. Lineage (NCBI taxonomy): Eukaryota > Metazoa > Arthropoda > Insecta > Phasmatodea > Phasmatidae > Medauroidea > Medauroidea extradentata. Next base: position 27,916 of record PNEQ01053882.1, on the reverse strand, counting down.
TTTTCTTATTCAGTTAATACAAAAGTGAATTCTCGAGTGTGCATATGGCAATAATCTATGCTTTTTAATACCACAGGCACTCTATACATGGGAATAGAAATAGGCGTACTCCAGATGCTACCATAACATTCATGGTGTTTTTCCTCACTAACCAAAGACTCACAAAACCAATTCCTTCGAAAAACATCAAAGAACAACGGAAAAAACATGCTCACCATTGTTTTCATAGGATGCACAGCTAATAATGTTCCTAAAATATACGATAATTATTATATTTAACATATACTGTCTCATTCTAATTGTTAGTGAGATTTTAAAACACTTAGAATATAATAAGCATAGAAAATACTGGTGAAAATTGTACTGGTTGTGATGTTACTGTTTTATATCTGAATAACGTAACTACTGCATGTTTATATACTGTTTTTTTTTTAAATTGCAAATTTTGCCCTAGAAAAAAGATTTTCAAATTAATAAATAATGTTTTATGCTGAACGGTCATTTTTCTAAAATCTTTATTATAAACTACAGATACAATAATAATGAACAAAATTTGTGGTAAATTCACAAAATCTCAGTAATTTTATCGCATCGTAAAGACTGAGAAGAAATTATTAATATAATAATAATAATAATAATACTAATTCTAAAATTTCTGAATGTTGGTTCGCCAACAGTATTTTCCAGGGTCTTTTTTGTAATAGTGAGCTGAACTCCCCTTAAAAACGTTGTAAATGAAATTATAATGTTTTCAGCCATTTTTCCATAGTGTTGATTATTTCTGTTATTTATTCACGTTATTTTAAGACAAAGAAATTTGTAAATTTTTATAGCTAATTTTATAGCTTGTATTTGAAGCAAAAATTCAGCCATGAATTAAGTTTTTTTATTTTAGGAACGTTCTATGAAGAGAAACTCTGCTAACGTGATGTAACGGTCGTATCCTTGATCTCCTTTGAATACATTAATCTCTGAACAATAAAAAAAACCTCTATAAACCTAATCCTGTGATTCCGCGCATGTGCGTTGCGTGATTTCAAATTAAGTTAATCTGTGTGAGATGATAGGTGTGAAATAAGGCTTTGAAAAAATGCATTACTTTAGGCCCACGGTAACGATAAGCGAATTTCTGAAACTGACTGAATTAAGTAACTATTTAACCTTCACCATAAAAAAACTGTTAAACAGCCTTATCCTAATGGACAAAACATTCAAATGTTCGTATCAAATTATTGAACATATGACTTTCTAAGATCCAACGGTTGTTCTAATTATAAAGATCTAACACGTTGACTGAACATGCTGAGAAGACAGTCAGTGTCATCTGACAATCCTTTTACTGGCTACACGTTTGATGTTACAACATTAATTTTATTGTGGCCAAGAATTTTTTCTTAGATATTACCTACGGCAAAGTAACTTAACTTCGTAGAAAATATTTGTTTAGGGTATACAGTAATACTAATAAAAATTATGTTAGGCTACTATAAAAAAAGGTATTTTGGCCGTTCGGGATAAAGTGATCACTAATAATTTTACCTTTGAAAAATATCACTAGCCGTTACTGCATATAATTCTACATTAACTATGATTTCTTACTGCTTGTATGGTTGGCAGCGAATTACCGAATCTAGTTACGTGTATGTTCTTACTTAAATACAACAATACTGAAATAAAATCAACTTAAATCGACATACTTATATTTTATATAATTATTAAACTTTTTATCAAATTATATAGGTTCCTACCGACTGCACAATTTATCTTACACTTGCAAAACATCAAGTGACGTATCCAGAGATGTTAGACATTTCCCGTCGTTAGTCGTTACGCGCGGAAAGATATGAATTTGCTGAAAATAGAACTTTAGCGGGGCTTTTATGAGTGCTACTTTAACCTGAATGGCCTTAAAATAAAGTTTAACAATAATCTACAGTTTGTGATAAAGTTAGTTACAGATTTTTTAAAATACAATCTTTATGTAGAAGAAATGGTCGTCCTTGAAACAAAGAAAATAATTTGTTCTCAAAGAAAATTTTAAAGAACATCTTAGATATGTGCTTATAGTTTTACTTCACTCACTGTGAAGCAGGATTTCTTTTCGTCGCAAAGCAAACAGCCCCAAAGATACGTATTTTTTATTGCAAAGAAGACATTTTAATGGGTATAACTGAGAATTTGTACAGAGTGACGTATCGTGACACCGGATATAGTCACAATTAACAATTAAACCAACGAATTGCAACCACTAAAATTATTGGCGAGCCAAATTATTTACATACTTTACACAAGTTTCTCTGACTTTCATCGATGTTACTAACTTAAGCTTTTAAATTCAGTTTTGAAGTAAATGATCACACTTTAGTATTGCATGTTTAGAAAATATATTCTTAGTCATTATAACATGAAAAGTGTGGTGCACGAAAAAAAAACTCACTAAACCGTTCGACAAAAAAATGTTCATTACTCGGTATCGGTAAATAACTATACGGAATATGCGAAAAGTTAAATAAAACTGAGATAGCGAAAATTTTCAGAATATTTCACTCGCACGTTCTTATGAGTACAATGATCCTGCTTACACTCATCAGTTTGGTTGAGTGAGTGAGTACGCAAACTTTCTAGCATCATTGAATACCAAATTAGCACTTTCCAATCGATCGAGATGAAAGCAAGGCGTTGCTGTCGTGACAAACGATTTCAAATCCACTGTGTTGACCTTCATTCCGCAGTATACAACTGGAATTAACGCCTAGCTTGCTGAACAACGTAGCAGCGATACTGCTCGTCATGCAACGGCGTGTCGTTCTTACTGGATATAGAACCGATTCGGTGCCCCTCATGGGTGTGCAAACATTAATCAAACGAAAGCTATACACATTGCCATAACTGTAGAAAGGGTGTTGATATACAATAAAGAAAAAAAACGTTGTGTTTAGATAACTTCTTAACCGATTAAGCTCCTTTGTATACGTCGAATTACTTTATTAACACACGAATATTACTAAAATAATTATCTTAACAATGAAAAAAAGATAATGTATAATTTTTAAATATCTTTTGTTTTAATGTTATAGATTTTCTTGTAAGTACACAAAGATTTGTTAAAACCTCGCTACGAAATTACGGACAGTTTTCTTATTCAGTCAGTACAAAAGTAAATGATGGAGTCTGCATGTAACAACAATTGTTTTTTAATGCCAGATGTGCATTGTTCAACACCATGGCGGAACAATTAATACCGTCGTTCACACCGAATAAAAACTCATGAAACACCCATCACCAAATTATGAGTAAAAAAATTGCTATTAAATAACTGTTCGGAATAACGTATTAATGCATTGTCTAATTAAACTATACATTTGTTATTTGGATTTGAAATATTTTTATTTGCTTAGAAAAAATTAAAGGCAATTTTAGTTAATTTCAAGTTGGAGTCATTGACATGAAATGCTGCACGCAAAGAAATTAATAGTTTTATGTTCTTGCTAAGGACTACAGAAATTATATGCGCTACATTATAAATAGCTGTTTAAAAAAATGTTTTCCCATCAAAGTTCATTAAGTTCCCACAATTTTACAATTTGTTAGAAAAAGGTATTTATATATATCTTAATGTTTTAAATAATTTTTGTTTAGATTTTCGAAGGTCTTGACGAAAAGTTAAGTTTGTGGACAAATCAACAAAACTCTTTGATTAAAAAAATTGTAAAATGTTCCGATGTTATTAACCTCTCCAGAACAATTTTTTTTTTGCGAAATTGTGTGAACTTTTTTAAGAATTATTGGACCTGGCGCGAGAAACCATGCTGTAGCGTGGTACACAAAGTATTTTTTTTCTTATACAACTATTAAACGTGTTTCAAATGCGTTTACATACGAAAAGAAAACGCATATCAAGCCGTCCCTATGATATTAAAAATGCCGTTCACTAATTAAAAATATGATTACTAAGATCTTCCAAAGAGATAAAATAAAACGGCTTCTTCACGTTGATTTAGCTGAGAAAATATATATCGTAATCGTAAAACAATGTCATAGATACTACATACTTTCCACAAACAAAATAACGAGGTCATCGCTTGAGTCTCGTTGAAAAACACTTTCTATGAAAACACTGCACTCTAGTTTAGTACTTCGGGCCTAGAGTCAATGAAGTGCGTTGACGGACGTGTTATATTCGAATTACGAATTATTGCTTTCCCCGTTTCCGTGCCTCATACAAAAAAAACTTAGTTCTCTAATCCTTAAAGAGTCTTGAGATAATGTAGGAATTTTCGTGTTCGTATTAGGTTTTGTTTTAATTATAATAGGCTCACTTGTTGTTTAGTTCACAATCAGTGATAATGGTGCATTACTGTAGTGAAGAATTCACGATTTACCTCCAAAATCAACATCGTTTGCAATAAACACAAAGTTGTACCTTGTGTTTCGTTTTAACACAAAAACTTATTATTATTGTTTTGTTTTTAGAAAATCTGTGAGTTATTTACAACATTATTTTGATTTTGTTCGGGAATATTTCGAGGAACGTGAAATTTGTAAGGTCTTGACCGAGACCAACTAGCGCAGCAGACTGAGGCGATCTGTCTGTCAAAACTTCGTTACAACTTAAGACCACGTGTCTCTATTTACGCTATTTTAGTAAGATTTATTTTTTAAATCCTGAAATGGAACAGAAATCGCTTAATTGTTACATATAAATGTTGGAAATTGTTTGAACTATGTAGCCAAATTTTTTCAAAACATACTTTTATCATTTTGGCTAGTGATTGACTATAAGAAAATTTAATGAAGTCGATAATTAGCCAACATCATAGAAGCTTATGTTTTAAAAGAATTAGGCTGCGTAGTGCAGACAATTTTCAGCATCTCTATTAAGAGCATCTCCATAGCCATCTTTAGTAGCAGGCCGCGGCATTAGATCTGGCAACCCTGCCAGGAAGGGTCATTTTAACACTTCTTTAGTCTTGCCAAAGGTAATGGCTGCGTACATGATTCGTTATTCTGCCGTACATACCGGCGAATCAGGGGAAGCCACTGCCTTTGACGAGACAAAATAAGTGTTACAATGACCCTACCTGGCAGAGTTGCCAGATCTAAGACCGCGGCCTCCTGCTAAAGACGGCTATGACTTGTCCCTTAGTTTTTTTCAGGTTGGTGCCGATAACTCAAATATTTTTTTAACCAAAAGCTTTGAAAAAAGTGGAGGCAATGCGCAGTCACACGATGCACAGTTCTGTGTGTGCGTTTTAAAAAATGATGTACCATTCGTCAGAAAAAAAAATATTTTGCTTCATTTTGGCTTATTTTAACGACAAAAAACGTGGTATTTTGGGCGACGAAATTAAAAAAAAAAAAAACCGTTTTCATTTTGACTTATTTTAACGACAAAAAACGTGGTATTTTGGGTGACGAAATTAAAAAAAAACCGTTCTGTACATTGCTACAAAAAAATTCAGCTACAAATTATGACATATTAGTGCAAAACTGTGGAGCAAAATTTTGATGTGAGTGTTAAGTAGCAATATAAAAAAATATTTTCGAAATCATTGCAAAACTAACGAACAAGCCCTTAATCGGTTTTGCGATTTCTGCTTCCTTTAAGGTTTTAAAAAATAAAACTTACAAAAACAGCACCCTTGACAATAATCCATTATACATATCGACTTTAATAATTTAGAAATAAACAAAAAAAAAACAATTAACACAAACCCGTTCACGTCCGATTGTGAAACGAACGTCGGCATTGCACAGGCAGGAAACACCGGCCGTTTGTGAGGTAGCTGAGCCAAGGACGCGTTATGTCGTTCAAGGACCTAACATTCGTCAACTCCGGTCAGAGTGCACAGGAAATTACGACACAGCCCTCGAATTAAAACCTACAGAACGAGGAGCGCAGCCTGCTGTTGAAGCAAGACAACTTTCACATATCCAGCTCACATTCCGATCGAGAACATATTCAGAGTTGCTCGCGACATCTACAATCCTACAGGGTGAGTCGAGACTGAGTGTGTTTATTTTAAGTGGTGATAAAAAGCAAGTCGGAACCTGTTTTCAATTTTCTGTCTAGTGAATGTGGTGGGAGTTAGGCTACCCTGAAAATCTTATTTAAAATTTCATTTCCTTATATACAACAAAAAACTATACATATTGTTTCATTGTTTCTACACAATTCAAAATGCGGTTACTTAAGGGTGTTCAAGTGCGTTGAGTATCAAAATTTGATATTTTTACGAAATAGTATTAGTTTTGTAAACGATTTTTGTGAGTATAGTTTCATCTTATGAAACAATTTTAGCTAGGGTAGATTTCTTATAACTGTGTATCAAAGTTTAAATTTGTCACAGTGAACAACAAATAGTTAAATGCGCTGCTTTTTTTCCCTGTATTTTTGCGATTTTTTTAAAATCCAAAATATTATGACGTGAGTTTATTAATCGTAGGTTACATAGCCCATTGCATCAGTGAATTATTTCATATGAGTAAGTCAGTTGGTTTCTATTATTTGCTTGGCAGCGTAACGTTCAAATTTTAACTCTGACGTACCATTATGAGAAAACCATGTGAGCTAAAAATATTTAGTAAGATAAAACTGTACTCGCAAGTACCATCTGCGAAACTAACACTACTTCATGAAAACATAAAATTATCATTTTATACCACTTGAACGCCCTTGAAGTAAGGCATCACAAGCAGAGTTATAATTACGGGTTTTTATTCTAAGGTTGTCTAGAAACAAATATTAAAAATGTATAAATATTGCGCTCTAGTAAAATACATTTCCTAGCTATATACTCATTAAACCACAGCATCTGACTAATATTGAAGACGCAGTTAGATATACATGAATTTTAACTATAAATATATTCTCGCATTCTCGGAGTCGTCAGGTAATGTGTATGTAAAAATTGGTAAGTAATACCGAAGGCATTTGTATAATGTTAAAGCGCTATAATATACAGGCGTCCCACAAGTCTGGTCTCATAGGACAAGGCGCATTCCGAATGTTCAAAGCTAATCGTGGCCATAAGTTAAATAATATTCTGTCATAATGGCACATGGATGTGAACACACTGCCGTCGTCGCACTTCAACACACTGCTGCATCACTACTATAACGTTTTGTTTTTAAGGGGGATTGATCCCTGTCAGATCGGTTTTACGGTTTTTCTTAAAAATCAGGGAATAGACGCATTGTTTTACTTTTTTCACGCTGACAAGGCATAGTTTATTGTTTCATTCACTTTTTGGAATCCATATGGCACTGTTTCTGTTAATGTTGCGGTCTCTGTAGTCGCTCCCGTGAATAAAGCAATTTTTCCTTTTCAGCTGTTTCCCGTTGCAAAATAATGAATATATCATGGTTCCAGCAATTATAGAAAATCGATTAAGTTTGTATATATGCCTTGTCGTGACAACAATTTTGATGCATGGACTGGAACAGAAGCTATCGAGAAGAAACAGATAAATCCAAGGTGGTAGGGATCAATACCCCTTAACACATTTATATTTCCTGTATGAGATCGGACTTATGGGACATGCTGTATATAATTTTTTGTAATGATTTCAGTGAAAATACTATTATGGTTTATAAATGGAAAATTCAACACGTAGTGGGAGACCCCATCCTAATATCAAATATTATTTTATTTTGTCTAAAGAAAATAAATTAGATAGTAAATTTTTCAGGTATCACTACTCCTACTTAACTCACTTTTTGGACAAACTGAAAACAATTTCGTCTTACTTTTTCATAAACTATCACAAAGCAAATTTAACACACTCCGTCCTTATCCATTCCGTATTTACGTACCTGCAACCACTTTTTTTACGGGAAGGAAAATGACTACTTAGAGTTGTTTTGATCGTTGGTGGCACGAAAGCGAAGGAGCGGTAAGGGCTACACTGACGCAAGCACCCAGTTGCCCCATCGCTTGGATATGCAAGGCGCCTAAAGCAGCGTTTATTTACACAGCGCAAGATTTATGATACAGGCTCTCAAGCTAAATTGTCAAAACAATGCTGACAGAGAACATTTCTCACATATACCTCGCAGCAACGGGAGCAGGCCCGGTGAGTCTGTTATGGATGTAGGTAGTGCTCCGATTCAAACACAAAAGTGGCTGAGTAAATGGTCTCAGCCGAGGAGGGGGACATGTAACGTTGAGAGAGATCCTGAGATGAGTGACCTCGGACTCTCTCGCTAGCCACTGATACTTCTATGGTATAGGCCGTTCACGATAAAGTGAGCATTGTATAAAGTTTTCTTTCAGCCGTTTTGTAGCCATCTTTACTGTTTTTAATATGAAAACTTTCAATGTAACTAAAAACACGTGTAAACATATGAACACTCAGAAGTCAACATATATTGGCCCAATAAAACATATTTTTAGTTAAATACAAGTTCTACTGAGTGCCCAGTTTATAGTGAACAGCCTATAGGTGGATGGAGGCGCAATTCAGTGTTACGCTGAGGGTTTAGTGGTCCCAACTGTCTGTTAGCTAAAGACCATTGCGTTGTAGAGCGTAATCTCTCCTCACGCCCATGTGGGCCGGGAGTAGGAAATAATAACATTCAGTTTTCAACCATGCATTAACATGTTAAAATTAATAGTTTGTTACAATAATTAGTAAATATGATTACGTCATTCCTTCTCGTTTTCAACTATTAATTAAAGACCTGCTACTTTCTTTTAAAGAGTTGTATAGGAAGTGCATGATCGGATTAAGTTTCTTGGACATACTCCATTGCGATGTAGACGCATGCAAAGAAAACTAAAGAGAATAGAAAAAACATAAGCGAGCAGAGTATGCTTTAGTCAACAGGATACGTACACAACACAAAATTCCAAAAATGAAATCAGGCCGTATAAACCAAGGAAAAGCAGATAAACTATATGTTCCACAAAACAAAAACTATTGTGTTTTGTTTTGTCTCATCGTTGTGTCGTAATTTTTAATTTATTTGGTCATATGACCAGCACAGAAATCACCAATATAATTCTTGCTTCCGTGTAAGTTGTAAAACTTTGCAACGAAAATTAGGATATCATCTATTTCCTAATTTCGTCGGAGATCCGTCTTGCGCGAGAAATTCTCTCATGAGAAGTCGCCATCTCGTATCAGTTTTACCGGTATCGTGCATCGTGTCAAGAACAATTGTTAACTGTCGCGCAGTGCTTCCGTTGAACAGCTGGAATTATGGGACTTAAATGGTGGCCCGTATTTGCTGGAAAGTCTGTACTAAAGCACATTATAGAACCCTTGATAAATTTCGTATATTTCCGAGTAGTAATATTTTGAGACATAGTTGTGAGAAAAGGCCGCTTTTAGCAGTGTCAGAGAACTCACAAATAATTTTTTTTTCGTGATTTTGAAAGTTTCAACTATTTTATTCCTGGAATGTGTTTTAATTTCCTATGTAGGTATGTTGTACAACGTATAACAGTTTAGTAGACTAAATAAACGCGTATTTCTACACTCTAAAATTTTTTGTAAATTTACCACACGTGTGTATAGAACTATTAAGAAAGTAGGTATGGTAAAATTCTTGCCTAGACATCCATGGCAGCACTCCTAAACAAGGCGGAAGTATGATAAATGACCCATATGCGTTTAAGTTAATTACTTCCTAAACATTTTAGGAAGTATTTCTTACAGTGAACCCACTGCGTCGCAATTCGAAAGCCTGGTAGATATGGTCCTTTACATATTTCTAAACCGTAAGTACGCAAGCTCACAGATGTTTTAGAAACTGGCAACATGGTTTTATGAAAAGACATTTTCCTACTTGGTTGGACTTCGATTTACGTAAAACCATACTACCGGACTGAATGGCTGTGATTCGAGGGTTGGACTTTTTACACAAATAATGTTACAATGAGAATTCATCAAAGTTTTAGTAAGTACTTTTAAAGAGATGTTTTTAAAGAATAAATCCGAAACATATGTTTCGCTGAGGCCTCAGATGCTAATTTATTAGTGAAGGGAAGTCAAAACATCGGGTTTGTTACTTATACTGATACTTTTTAGATTAACATGTGATAGAGAGATACGAATTATTTGCAATTAAATTGATTGATTGAAGATATTTTTGTCAGTAGTGAGTGGTGACATGATTTGCTATGAAGCAGCGTCGGAATGAAGGAGCGGGAGAAACGGGAGACCCTCTGAGAAAAGTCGCCGAACCGGTGGCGTCGTCCGGCGCGATTCCCACATTCGAAAATTCGAGGACTGACCCCGTCGGGAATCGAAACCAGTTCGCCTTGGTGGGAGGCGAGTGCTCTAGCCATTGCGCCAACTGCTGCCCAACTTGCAATTTAAAACCTGACTTCGGAAGAGCTCATTTACCATGAATAGCTCAACAATTTGTCGAGAAATATTTTCACGACTGAAGTCCAGATGTCTGGAAGAGTTTCAGTGATTTTAAATTTCCGTGAAGGTTGTTGAAGCAACATATTATATTGGTTTCTTTTTAATAACAAATGTATATTCTGTTGTATTATAAAAATTAGTTGCACTCAATCTACTTCATATTTAATTATTCATGTTATGCTGCACTCGCTTTTTCAGTTACAATGAACATAAAGAAAATAATTTTAGTGTAAATATTAACTTTCCATTTTAATAAATTTGCTTGTATATACGCGAAAACGTGTGTTACCTAAGTTAACACGTGTATTGTTCTGATAGGATTTTATTCATTTTTGACGTGCTTCACAAAACAAACAGTTTTGGAGCGCATCTAAACAGCTACACGTATGTTTAACCAATATTACATAATTTTTTGCTTTTAAGGGCTTGTTCCTTAGTTTTGCAGTGATTTCGGAAATAATGTTTTTAATTGCTACCTAACACTCATATAAAAATTTTGCTCTACAGTTTTGACAGCAACACGTCATAATTTTTAGCTGAATTTTTTTAGCAACGTATTGAACGGTTTTTTAGAGTTTGTCACCCAAAGTACCACGTTTTTAGTCTTGAAAATAAGCCAAAATGAAGCAATTTTTTTTTTGCTGACGAATTGTACATTATTTTTTAAAAACGCATCAACAGTATTGTGCATCGTGTGGCTGCGCATTGTTTCAAATATTTTAAAAAACGTTTGGTTAAAAAATATTTCAGTTAGTAGCACCAGTCTGAAAAAACTAATAAACGAGTCCTTAGAAGTTAGACTACATTGCAAAACCAATTTTCGACACATTTATGGAACAGTTTTACGATATATGCTTCCGTTTTTAATTTAAAAAGTTCGCAAAACAGTGTAAATAATAACCCCGCTTCCACCCCCCACCACCTCCCGGCCTTTAAGATATAACACTTACTGTCCGGATAGTGTGTTTTTATTAATTCGTATTTCCCAAGAAACTAATTGTCCTCCTTGAGTATTTCAATATATATATATTCTTTTAATTTGCTAAATAATATTACAGTGTAGGCAAGGCGCACATCAACTAATAACCTAGTGCTTGCGACTGTCAGAAGGGAAGGAAGATTCAGACTAATGAAACATACATAACAATAACGCTGAAAATCACTCTTATATATATATATATATATATATATATATATATATATATATATATATATATATGTATATATATATGTGTGTGTGTGTGTAAGAAATAGAAAAGATACATCGTTACATGTGTTTGCGTCGTTTTTATGGGTGGAATCTCAATAATCGAGAGTGGGGGACAAATGGTGATTTACCAAACAAACTAATTGGAAAAAAACTATGGGTGCTACCATACTCATTATTACTAAGATCATTTTCATCCACACAGTAATGTAGTATTCCAAACAAATAGTCAATAACTGCAGGACAGTACCAGTATCCGTAAAATACCTTTGAAGTTCTTGAAAAGTTAAAAGAAAACTGAACGCTCGCATAGTTTCATGTAATTTACTTGATACAGCGTAAAGGCGGTTCGGAATAAAGTGAGCACTCAAAAAAGCCCTGCTAAAGTTCTATTTTCAGCCCATTCGTTTATTTCCGAGCGTAACGGCTAACGACAGGACATGTCTAATCTCTTTGGACACGTCACTTAAAGTTTGCGCGTGTAAGATAAATTGTGCAGTCAGTAGGAATCTATACAGTTTGATAAAAAAAAGTTTATTACTTATATAAAATAAAATTGTGTCGATTTCGGTTGCTTTTTTCAGTATTGTTGTATTTAAACAGGAAAATGCATGGAACTATATTGCGTAATTTCGCTGCCAATCTTACAAGCTGTAACGCAACTAGAGTTAATGCAGAATAATATGCAGTAACGGCTAGTGATATTTTTCAAAGGTTACAATTTTAGTGCTCACTTTATCCCGAGCGACTTTGACGGAATTGTTTAACACATTTCTCTAAAGAAAACACAAGTACTGCAGATAATACAAGCTGTGTACTTGTACATATACAGATGCCAGCAATACTGCACGAATTATTCAGTGACAAGCTCAGACTTTTACCATGTATCTTGTAGTGTGGAATTCCGTCAGCTTTTACGGTCCCAACAACGCGCGGAATGGTTACGCCAAATTGGAAAAGCATGTCCGAATGGAAAGTTGGCAAATATATTGACATGCAGGCGGAGAAAGTAAATTTACTGTACATCAGGAAATGTAGCTTGGACGTGTGCCAAAACAGCGAGCGAATTAATTTATGAATTATGCATGGAGTGACTTTTGATTCTGAGGCAGAAAAGGAGCCCTGAATAAACTGTATACGGTAATCAAGCTTATAATTAATGTAATGAAAGCCGTTCTGACTAGAGATATTTGTCATTATTTGACTGAATTTCGGCTACGAAGTGAACTACGATTAATGAAGGAATACTTGGGCTACAAATATATACTACTGTTGTGACAGAAATATATTAGTAATAATAATGCCAAAATTTTACTGCTTTGCATATGGGAAATAATTTCAGACAATTCCTAGTACGGTCCCGCAACAAATGTCATGGCCGCTTATTATTTTCCCGACCTCGAGTCTCCGAGCCATTAATTTCGGGTCTATAGTCTCGCTTTCGACTAATATATTCCTACTTATCTACGTATTTTGGATCTATAGTCAATAAATATTCAGAGCTTATAGGATTATCTAAGAAATAGTTTCCACTATTTAATAATTAATAGTTTTCCTGGTTGTTACGAATGCTAAACTACATACTATTAACACTGGTCGTGTCCCGATTTGTAATTTAGTAGTTCTTTTGTTAGTAACTTAATATGGATCATTTGAAATGTTATAAGTATTTTGTGACAACATTGTATATTGGAACACATTCGATTATTTCACGCATAGTGCTCGCTGTCTTACAACATTCCACAGCTTGCGGTGAAATTAATTAGTTTAATAGCGTAGTAAATATCTAAGAAAAAGTCTAAGTTTTAAAATATCAGTCAGTTATGTTCGAACTCTATTTGAACCCCTAACAATATCTCAGTAAAATGTTTTGACATAGTCTAAGGCATAATCTGGCGACAGAAATATGCTATAATAGCTAAAACTAATTTTTTAACCATTTTACTGTGACGCTACATTGTACAACTAAATATAACCCAGGTTAGAATTTAATTACGCACTGTATATTTGCGATACCGTTCTTCAACTATATTTCTTGCGGTTTATTGTTAAACCGCAAAAATGAAGACGAGTTGTGAATAAATTTTAAGCCCTTGTCTGCAAATATGTTCGAGCATCAGGATGAGAAAGCATCATTTTGACACGTTACTCAAATGGTTCATACCAAATGCGATAGTTAATTCAAAATAGAAATTGTAGACGAAACGAGACCGTCACTACTACATTCGTGGTGAACATAGACTTTAAGAGAAAATTTGTTTAAGTTGGTTACCAGCCAAATTATAAAACAATGCTAAGTGGTAGTGTAAACAATTTTCAATAAAATTATGTAACCCCCTTAAAAAGTGTGGTGCTCTTTGGAATCACTGGAATCCATAGGCCGAATACGTGTCTTCAACTTCTCGAACTTTACTGCAGCCGAAGTTCGTCAGTAAGTTTCTGATCTCTTATCCTCTGTATATAGGATCTTATTATGCATATATAGAAACACATACACGGACTTAATTATGATGAATGATAGAAGTTGCAGGATATGTAGTAAGAGAAGAGTTAAGCTGCTTAGATGGCCTGTAGATTATGGGTTCCCCAATTCCTGTACATGAGCGTTAATATTTTATTCCTTGGCTCTTGAATTGTGTTGTTAGATTGACAGAAAGAGCAGTTAATAGGTAACTATGGTATTTCCTACCGTAAGATCCTGTTAGCCAAACATTTTCTGGCTTTTATCTTATACAAAGGTATTTGTGCTCACCAAAGGTATAAAATAATTGGAGGTATGGTAAGTGGGTGTTACATCTCGTCGATAGCTAGATCATTAGAGGGGAGGGAGAGGTTTTGGTCAGCGCTTAAAATCGAGGTCTTAAGCACTGGTGAGTGGTGACATGAGGTGAGTATGGAGCAGCAATGGAATGAAGGGGCGGGGAAATAGATCATTAGAGACGGCGACACACAACCTGGAGCAATTTCGGCCAGCCATAGAAAACCGCAGTCAGGACGGCGAGAGCCGGGAATAGAACCTTGATCCTCCCGAAGGAGAGACCATAAAACCCTACAAAATTGTACGATATTTCTGGTATGTCTACATCTGTTCAATTGAGTGATCCATAACGAGGAACACCCCCGATATATGTATACTTTAGTTTCTTGCATGTTTGTTACTGAGCCTTCAGGGTATCAAATGAAGCGTAATTTTTGTAGACGTACTTGAGATATCAATAAACACAGTTTCAATGTGACACATTTAACTAACTTTCTTGTCAAAAGTATTTGGTATCACTATCTAATGGTTTAATAAAATGCTACTTTACATAAACCATTTGATCATCATTTTAGTGTCTGAATTCGTTAATATGCACTCTTTATACTACACTAGGGTATAAACTAACAGTACTCTCTACGGGATTCTGATCAAATAAAACCTAAATCCCTCTGACTAGAGTATTAGTTAGTTCAATCTCTAAACAATGGGAAATAATGAACTCCAGAAAAGGTAGTTGAGGACGCAGTAACTCAACGTCGGCAAGCTCGCTGTGTTCCAGAGCGTCCGTCCTCTTTATGGATAGCTAGAGATAGTGATTTTTGGTGACAATAATTATGCAACATTTAGTTTGAATGCCTCGCATTCACAGCTGCATCTCTGCTTCATAGTTGTAGAGTGGAAATGCTAAATGATCCAAGTGTAAAAAATATGCTTTCGAGTAAAAGGGATAAAGTAGAGTATAGCCTGTTCTATTGCAGGAGCCCAGGAGCGGGATCGGGGATCTGTTCAGTAATCGTCTCGTAATTATTCGTATATGATCTATACCCACCGTCTTGGTTACTGTCCATCGTCTTGATTCCTAGCTACCCTCATTGGCTCTCCGCTCCATCTTGTTTTTTTATTATATAGTTGCCCTCTAGGTAGGGCTGACAGCAGTTACTGACCGTCTCCTAGGTGGCGTTGATTATTCAGACTTTGGTACTGAGTCTTTCCATCAGGGGAGCTCATAGCTTTACCAATTGTCTTGGTTCTAGTATCGTCTGCTAGATAGCGTTAGTGTTGTATGTACTAATGGTTCAATCCGTCTCCATTTCCAAGTCTAATCATTAGGAGCGCTACTCCATCTAACCTTATTTAACCTTACCTGACCTAACCTCCTACCAAGTCACGTGTCTAATCTTGTCTCCGTCTTTTCCTTTAACCTAACAGTTGTTTTCCCTTGCATGTATGACTTGTGTTACTTTTTAACTTGTGTACCGCTTTTACAGCAAAGCAACGACTCTAATTGTAGCACGCAGCAAGGGGAAGAACGACGTCTACACGACAGCGACACGACAGCGACAATCTTACCGTCTCAATGTAGCAGGGCCGTAAATCCACCTCACGGGCAGGGATATAAGCGGCAATGGCTTCTATTAAGGCTTGGCATTAGTCACAATTATGAATTATTTTATTTTTGAAGTTTTTAGAAGAAATATGTGAAATTTGCTATTATACCGTGATATCTGTTTACCTTGCGCTACAGTATAAACATGGGAGCTGAACTTTGAACGTATACTAATGCCGCAATCAGTGGAGCAAATAAAGATATAGAAAATATTTCTGGACTGATTGCGGCCTAAATATACGTTACAGTTTCAACTAATATGCTGATA
Source organism: Medauroidea extradentata (assembly GCA_003012365.1). Taxonomy (NCBI): domain Eukaryota; kingdom Metazoa; phylum Arthropoda; class Insecta; order Phasmatodea; family Phasmatidae; genus Medauroidea; species Medauroidea extradentata. Next base: position 11,698 of record PNEQ01053882.1, on the reverse strand, counting down.
CTGTAAAGTAAGGTAAACAGAATGGAAAATTTCACATTTTTCTTCTTAGAAATTCAAAGAAGCGAAAAATAAAATAATCCAATAACGGGACTGATCAACATTCGCGTGGTGTGATTTTGATAAGCAGTGAAAAATTAAAAATCTGAATAGCCGGGGTGTCGTACAGGATACGGCAGTATACAGTACATGGCAACACTGTAGGGTTGACGGTTATCCGAAAGAACTGGGCTGCAGCTCGCCGTTCGCGACCGGATCTCGCCCTGATTAATGTTTCGTTCGGCGCGGCGCGGCGGGGCGTGCTCGGCACAGGCTTGTCGGCGCGACCGATGCTATCGCTCGTGGCGATGTGCCTCTCTCCAACTAATCGCGCACACTTTGTTGTCTCTCCGCTGCTGCTGTTTCCGCGTTATACCTGAATCACACAGGCACGACAGAAGCGACACGACCACTGCGACACAGAACAAAACATGTCCGCGAAGCAGCACAGAGTTTTTTGTGACGTCAGCGTGCAAAAATGGCGGGTTTAACGCCAACTCCGACTAGAAATTGTATGGATTTTATTCCAATCGGAATTTTATTTTACGCTCAAATGTTGGTGGAACTGGTGAGTTGATACTAAATTGCGTTAATTTGTTTTAAAAGTGAGATTTTTGTTGGTAAAAATAAGCAAGACATTGCGTTTTTTTTTGTAAAAACGTGAAATTGTGCGTTAATCCCACATTTCGGAACACTAGCCGGCGATGCTTCTGGACCGAAAGCGGGAGGTATTAAGAGGTATGGAAAGGTAAGATGTCGAGTGAACGATTGGAATACTTAGTTGTCGATAAAATTTAAACTACTCATCATAATTTGATGGGATTTTTTGCTGAGTAGATATTTTATTAGCGGACGTTTACTGATACAGCACTGGGCGGCAAGTATGCTTTACTTTCGAGTAAAAAATTAAAAACTGAATTCAGAAAAATACAGTAATTTTTATAATTTTTAGTACGATAATATCCAGGACTCTATGACAACCGAATTTAAAAAATATTCACCTTTTGATTTTTAAATAATTTTACTCTCCGAAAATCTCTGCACGTGTGGTTTACGGATGTTAAAAATTATTTTAAGCCAATCATACTACTGGCCAGTGTTATATGGATAAACGCCCGTTAATGGAATATCTGCTCGGTAAAATAATCCCGTCGAATTATGATGAGTAGTTTAGATGTTATCGACGATTGAATATTCCAGTGGTTCGCTCGACGTCTTACCTGTAATCTTTTCGTCGACCCAGTGCACTGACTGCTGTGTCACGAGGCGTTACTAACTCTTGCAGCCACCGCTCCGCCTCGTCTAGGCAACCTGTCCTGTCACTCCTCTAACTACGGTCTTTTGGGCGAGGCACAGTTGTCCGATTGCAATTTAAAAAATAGGTTTGGTACGACTAACAATATGTACTAAGTTTGCATAAGACGAAGGCGAAACATCTACAGAAGTATTCGTTCACCTGCGTTGTTTGTTGTATTGCTGAACTTAATCAGCTGTCAAATAATAACGGTTAGTAATAGATGAACAAGATCAACGTAATTGCAGAGAAAATACTTGTCGTTATGTACAATACGCACAAAGTAAGGTAGCGAAATGTAGACAACTACAGTATCTAATTCGTCATAAATGTTCGTACACGTCTAAAGTATACGTATGGCATAAATAAGTTATGTAAACAGCGACACTAGCGCCGTTGTGGTTCAATGAAAGCTGATTTGACATGTAGTTGAGTTAGAATTCGACTGCAGGTGTGTGTGAGTGTGTGTGAATGAGTGACCAACAATCGGCGTCAACGTTGGACATAAGGGGAGAGAAACTAGTAAAGCGTAACGCAGGCTAGTTATTGAACTTCACAACAAGGGCAAATCTTTGCGAGAGATCTTTGCACATATCGGAAGGCCTCGTCCGACAGTCCAGCAGTCCATAATAGATCAGTACTGTATTGCAAACTCTGTACAAAATATGCCAAGACGTGGACGTCCAGGAAAGTTGACTGCTGCAGATAAACGTAGAGCGGTTCATATTATTAAATACAATCCTAAATTAAGTGCTCCAAATATTGTGAAAGAGACGTCAAGTCAAGGGCTCTCAGTATCTACAAGCACAGTTCGCCGACGCCGAGGACTGACTACGAAGGATACAATGGCCGCTTTGCTAGCAAAAAGTTTTTTTGTTTCTGAAGTGAGTCGGAAGAAAAGTTTTGCTTTAGCAAAACAGCACGTAAATGGGTCCATTTAGATGTAAGGTTATTTTCTACTATGAGAGTAAATTTAATCTATTTGGGTCGGACGGCCCATGTAAGGTATGGCGAATAAAATACAGAGTTACAGCACAAGAACCTGCGGCCCCACAGCCAAACACGGTGGTGGGATTGTGTTAGTACGGGTGTGCATGAGTTCTGCCGGAGCAGGGAAGCTTCATGTTATTGACGGTGTAATAACTCACAATACGTATATTTATGTTTTGAAATTAAATCTCGCTGCTAGTGCCGAAAAAATGGACCTCCAGTATTGTTTTTTATTGATTTATATTTATCTATATTTTCTTATTTGATTTTAATTATTTTTGTTTTAAGCACGATTCCAAGTTCCAGCAAGACAACGATCCCAAACACACAGCTCATATTACTAGGTTGTGGCTGTTAATAATACTCCGAAACAGGTCCATACCCCTCCTCCAGTCACAGGATGGTTATCAAATAGGACACTTATAGAGCATTTTGGAGGCCAGAATAAAAAAAAGGTAAATTTCAAGCAAGAATACCATGGCAACGGCTCTTCAGAACGAATGGGCTTCTACTCCCGCAGAAGTTACGAGAAAACTCGAAGAATCGAAACCACGCCGTCTTTAAGCTGGCATTCCAACCAAAGTAAATCCAGCAAAGTACTGAACGACACTGAAGTTTTGTTTTTAGTTACGTTTGTTACATTTTAATTAGGGTACGAATACTTTGGCAGTAAATACTAATTTAACTTTTTGTTAACATTTAACATACTTTATGCTGTAAATGTATTTCTTCGCATAGTTAAATGTATTCAAATAAAAATATGTATTTACAATGTAATAGCATACGCCGTATCTTTCTATTTCCAGCTTCAGCATCTTGTGTGTACAGTTGTGTGTACGAATACTTCTGACAACGACCATATGTATTGTTTTCTAATGTATATAGCGAAATGCATTAAAAAAGGTTTTTGTTGAATTAACCTCATTCCGTAGCCGCTCCATTATAAGGCCTTTTCTTCTGGGGAAGCAGTTCCCTACCGGACACCAAGTTGTTAGTCTGCATTCCAGGATACGATACCCTGACCCTCTCTGTACGATATATAACCTACAAAAATGTGGGCATTTGGTATTTTCGTAATGGAATTAACGATTTTAAGACATGTCCTGGATGTGGCCGAGTTAACAAAAGCTGACCCACCTGTGTCTGTGGCGTTTAACTAGCTACTCGCAAGGACAGCGCCCTATGGAAAAATTCCTGTGGAACGGATATGCAAAGCGTAACAGTGAATTGACGGGTTTGGTAGATGAAGGGGGCATGTTACATTTGTAAACCTCTGAGAAAGATAGCAATTTAAAGCTAATTTAACTTCACTTAACTACGAACATATTACAAGTATTGAGAATAAACATACCTTGGATTTTTTTTCTAATTCCATTTTTATTGCTCATTTCTGAGATGTACTTACGCGTGACATACCCCCTTCATCCACCAAGGCTTTCTGTTCACAAAAATTCCCTTCTCTCGTTTGTTAACAAATGTTATACACGCATGTGCCCCATATTTAATTTCATTATATGAAAGTAATATCTCTTAGAGAAGGTAAGGTAAGTAGGCTAGTCGAAAGAAAGTGATCGACGTAAAATACCCGGCTGAGTGCGATGAATTTATGAAAACTATCGAATAGTGCGGTTGATTTGCGTGTAAATGGCCACACCTTCCGATACAGTGGACCATGCCGGTATATCAGGTAAGTCACGAGCGTGGATAAGTGAAATAGAGGTAGGCCCTATATCGAAAGAAAAGTGCAAACGCCAATGAAATAGCCATCGAAAGCTTTTCACACAGGCTGTTGAAAGCGACGAGTTCACTCTTAAATTTTACTGTAACTCTTCGTGTCTGCTATTTGCGGTAGAACTCGACGACGCGCGAGAGTAAAACGTATCAAATCACTGACCATGAAGAATAACTGCAGCACGTTGGACTCGCATTCGGGAGGATTTGAGTTCGTTCCCCGACTCCGACCATCCTGTTTTTGGTTTCCCATGTTTTCCCACAATCTCTCCAGGCGAATCCTGGTACGGATCCTTAATCAAACCATGGCCGACTCTTCGTCTCGCTCCTGTCATTGCACCAAGTTGTGTGTCACCTTCTTTAATGACATCACTGTCGACGAGAAGTGAAGCCTTACACCAGTTGGAGCAAAAAAGTATATATTCGTGAACATCAGGTGTCACTACCGATTTCCTATCATGCCACGTCAAACTGATGATTCAACTGAAGGTTACACATTTCTAAAGCATTAAGAAGCTGCCGACCGCTCTTAAGATGGCGTGCACTCCCCGGAACAACGTTTTCTGTGGTTACTTGATTTGTGCCATGTTACCTGTTGGCTAATTTTCGTCACATAATCTTTAGTTTTTCGTAACATATCGTTGCCTAACGCATTCGCATCTTTGATGTTTGAGAACGTCTTCCACTTCGTAAGTAATCGTAATCCCTACGTCGAACATGGTCTGCTTGAATTAGCTTAACCTTTTAGTATCACGAGCCGAAATATCGGCATTTATTGTTTGTGCGAAAAATGCCAGAGGCCCACACATCGGCTTTGTATTTTTAAAATAAAATGTACAGGTTTGTTGTTAAATACATTTTTCTAGAAAAAAAATATGTTTATCTTCGCAATGGCTTAATGGAGCATTTAAATTGCCAGTATAAAAATTTTCAAACTCGATTACTTTGATTGGTATCGAGTAATTTAATTTTTAATAAATAATTGCAAAATTTCTGACAAATAAGATGGTATTTTTCACGTATGTACCTCGAAGAAAGCTGGCATTAAAAAGGTTAAGATATACCGCTATGTGAACAATAGTCCAGGGCTTCTGGGGGGAGAAATATTATGTTAGTATAACAGACATAGCACCAACTGGACCGCGGATTGGTTAGTGTGCCCAGATGGAGAGAAAAATATATTTTGAAGGTGCAAATTTTAATTCCGTATGAGAGATGAGTATACTGACAGAAGTTAAATTTGCATGCTTCGTAGAATATCAATTAAGATATTTTTGCGTACCAGGATGACAAAATCCTTTAATGTGACAACAAAATTCTTGTGTGCCTGGCAACAGTGTGATTTAGATCATGCAGAGAAAGGATACACAAATGTGGAATGAATAGGCTGAGCAGTGAATTTAAGTAAGTCCATTTCAAGTTACCGAAAATTTGGCAATCAATTTTTCACTAGAAGAAGTTCTTGAAATGTGGCTAAATTGAAATCCTGGAATTTGGTTGCAGAACTGGAATGGAACGTTTTCGTTGAATTTCCGTTGAAGACTTGAATATGCCGACGTGGAGTTGCTGCCACGTTGTGAGTAATCGATGGTGTTTTGGTAATAGGTCGTAAGCCACATTGCAGAGTTTTAACACAGTAATTTTTTCTATAATAACTAATTATTGAATATTTTTAGAAAATGTACACGTACAACTTAATGGTTGTGCAAATCAAATACATAGCCCGACAAATTAACAGAGTGGTTCAATTAAGCTTGAAAATATCTTATTTAAATTTAATAACGTGTGGCTTACGACCTTTTGCCAAAACACCATCGAAATATTCGGCAATATTTATACTGACAAACGTTATGAAAATCAAGTGCTATTTGAGCAGAACATATTTTTTCTCTGTGTTGTCGCAGTTCTATGTAATACTGTCGTTAACTGATGTTGGCGGTTCTCAAAAACAATGGAGACAACAAGAATTCCCTTTCCTTTCGAAGCGCTCTTAACGAATGCCTACTGTTAATGAGCACGTGCAAAACTACGAATAAAAGAAGTTCTATTTGTGAAACTGAGTGTGTAGTTAGCGCTTCTACCATACTAATTGTTGTTCTCATGGACAAATTGCCACGTTCTGGAAGCTTAATTAGGGAAGTAAAAAGAGAATCGTCTAATGAGCACACTGATCGTAACCAAAAGTCCCACGACGAAGCACTGTCTCTTGTTGAGGGGTATTTCCCTGAGTTTCAGTGGCGTAATTGTGTTCAATAAATGGCGACAGAACTTGGCTGAGGCTAAACAATGAAATCCAGAGAAGCATAGGCGTGGCAAGGAGTGGCAGTCGCCACCCCAAAACTTTGGGGATAGAGATCATAAAATTCTCTTTCATAGCTTAGGAATACAATTTTACTTGTGCATTTTCCATTACACTGTTTTTTTATTTAGCTAATGATATAAAATAATCCATACAAAAGTGTATTCTTAATTTTGATGGAAGCTGTTCGAATTCCACCCCCCCCCCTTATATTTTTAAATCTTTTATACCTGATAATCCTTGCCACCCCAGTGAAAATGCTCAAATTACGCCCATGCAGGAAAGTTATCTAATGCCAAGAAGAACTAATAACTAATTTTAATACAAAGTACTCAGCAAGCACACGATTAATATTAAAATCTGTAAAGAGATGTGCAAAATTTGAAAGTTTCTTTCTTTCGAAACATTTTCATACAATACTATAAGAAGTATGTAGGTAACTCATTCTGGGATCACATAATTCACGATACTCGTGCAGGTGACTAATACCGGACTTCGCTACAGACTCGCCGCCGGTAATATATCAAGGTTTAGTTGACTGCCCGACACACGGCGGACAGCTGGACTCGCATTCGTGAGGATCCGGTTTCGATTTCCGGCTCCAGCCATCCCGATTCCGGTTTTTTGCGGTTACCTGAAATTTCTCCAGCCTAATGCTGGGATGGTTTCTTAATACAGGACGTGGCCGATTTCTCTGATAGTTCTTGTCCTTGTTTCAAATTGTGTGACACTGTATGGAATGACCTCGCTGTTGAAGAGACGTAATGCCCACTTACTTTACCTTACATTTTCTGGGAATGAATAGCAGCCATGCATAATAATGCTTCATGTATACAATGTGAGATGTCCGTGAACTTTAAATGGACAGTAAGAAACTACACTTTGTACGTAGTTCTAAAGTTTCTCAAAGCTCTTTGTAACTAGACCGCTTCATATGCCCTCTATGCAAACTGTTCTCACAGTCTTAAATAGCTCCAGGTTTGCAAGTGTGCTACTACGGCTGCTTACCGTTAAAAGATGAACATAATTTCAGTAGAAAATTAATTATTTGAGAAATATTTCATGTATATGAGAAAGTATCTGCTTACGAAAAAAATTTTGGTTACGAGTATGCATGCAAGTGTTATATGTTTCAAATAGGCACCTTGGTTCTCAAATTGTTATTTTTTTCAGTAAGGTCGAGGTAAATTCTTACGCAAACGTGATATAAAGTGGAAAAAGGATTTGCAGTAAACAGTTAAGTATTGTTGTGCCTAAAAATTAAAAGGAGACAGATGATCTCTAGCGTGCGCAGAACCATACTGTAATATATTTTTGTAATTTTACAAGGAAAATCCTCGGAAACCCAAACGTCTAACACTCTCCTTATAAAACTACAACGTTTGTTCTTGTAGATTTATAAGGAATTTATTTATTTTTATTTATTTATTTTTTTTGGAGACAGGTTTTCCACAGATTTTCCTTATAAGAGTACAAAAAATTTACAGTGCAGTACACTTTACTACCAGTTTAAAGTGTAGTGTACATAGTAATCAAATCCTCGTCCTCCAGATTATGTCGTGTTTTTTAAGCATATGCTGACGTCGAGCAACCAGTAAAAGAAAATTCCTAGGTTTCCGCCGGGAACACATAATATATCGACTTTCAAGATGCTGCAATTTCAGTATCTGTTATTACAGGATTTTACTAACGGATCTCGTTAATTGTACAATTATTTACAATCTATTTAAATCCACGATAAAATAGAAGCCTAGATAGACTGTACCCTTTTGTATGACGTTAATGATGTTGAAGTTCCAATGAGGTACGTTACAACCGAGTAATAAAACGGGAGACCGCGACAAGTTTGTTACAGTAGTAAGTTTACACAATGAATGATTATAGTCACAAACAATTGGTCGGAGCGCCGCACTTGTCACGACAGGTGAGTCACCGGAACCGACCCTCTTTAGGAAGCATGTTTACAAAGACGACTTCACACAAGGACATTTAAGTGCATAAAAGATTATAATTGTATGATGTTATTTATGTGTCAAATTGAAGATTAACTATCAAGTAATACTTTAATCTGATAAACATGTAAATAACCAGTGATGTAGTCGGGGATATACACGGGTTTACTCCGTATACCCTCTCGTTGATTCAGTCCAGTACAGTAAACTTTCTTCTTTCCTTGTGTTGGCGACCTGGTACCAGGAAATGGCCTTACCTTGCTCGTGAGTATATCCTGTACCAATTTTACCTTGCTCGTGAGTATACCTTGTACCAATTTTGGCACTATAGCACTGTAAATAACTGCCGCGGTTGGCACAGTGACTATATCAGTCGTTCCCACCAAGTCGAACCGGGTTCGATTGCCGGGGGGGGGGGGGGATCCCCGGATTTCCGCACGTGGTAATCGTGCCGGACGATACCGCTGGTCGACGGGTTTTCTCGAGGATCTCCCGTTTCTCTCGCCCGTCATTCCGGGGCTTCTCCATACTTACACCATGTCATCCCTCACCAGCGCTAAAGACCTAAGATGTCAAGTGCTGATCAAAATCTCTTCACTAACTGCAACACAATAAATTTAAAAACATGTTTTAATAAAAACTACATTTTGTCGACAGTGAAGTCAAGCGACGGACCAATACACACAACTTTACTGAAAGTCAGTAACTGGTAGAAGAATTGGCCATGGACTTTTTACAGGAACAATCCAAGAATTCATCTGGAGTAATTTTTCGAGGAATCCATAGGGGGAAAATCGTAATTAGGATGTCCTGAGCCGGGAATCGAATGTTGGTCTTCCCGAATGCGAGTCCGGCGTATTACCGTTGCGCCACCTCGCTCGGTTGGGAGTCGTCAACTGCTCGCGTAGAGTCACGACGTGTGTAAGTACCCGGATCGTCGCGAACCACTTCGGACATCGTGTCGTAACTCGGCGGTGTCGGCTGGTGGCGACGATCCGATGCGGGGCGTGGCGTGTCCCGCTTTCCAGGCAATGGAGTTTCTGCAAGTGCGACTAATCTCGCGCGAATTGTGGCGTGGCGGGTGTCGTCTTGCGTAGGGACCCGTGGAGAGAGGTAGTGTACGTGGTCCTGTCAGATTAGGCAACTGTCTGGACGTGGTGAGGCATCACGCCGGCATTCTGCTGTCGCAACTTGCGTCGCCGGACCTCTCGGCTGCCCCAGTTAACCCTTTCAAACCCGCATCAACTCTTACAGGCACAGAAGCTTGTTACACAGCACACGTCACGCGGGTTTAAAATACACTCAACGGGTAACATGCGTCCAGTGAAAAAATGTGTCGCGTTTGTGAAAAACGCATTACCGTCGGAACCAGTGCCAACGCGTGGTCGCTTTTCTTGAGAAGTACCTAATATCAAGGTCTTGAGCACATGTTAAGGGTGACATGATTAGAGACATGCAAAATTCGCGTTATTTTCTGACAGATGACTAGACTCCAAGTGACTATAGGCTCGTTCGACGTCACCCGCTGGCCGATATTGTCGTGACTTGCCGCGGAGAATGCTTACACGGTAAAGAGGCCAATCTCTGTAAAGACGTAACACACGTAAATGACAACACATAAATGTTCTTGGCCAATTCAATCACAGATTATACTCTAGTATGAATAGGAAAGTGAAGTTTAGTCTGCTACCAAATGATAACGCGAATTTTGCATGTCTCTAGACATGATGTATGGAGCAGTGCCGGAATCACGATAAAGGGTCGGGGGAAACTGGAATTCCCCGAGAAAATCTGCCGACCAGCGGCATCGTCCGGCACAATTCCTCCATGCGAAATTCCAGGGTCCTACCCTGCTGGGAATCGAACCCAGACCGCCTTGGTGGGAGGAGCGATGTCTAACCCCTCCACCGGCTTATCAAGAGAAGTGATATTAGATTCGACTGTACTCTCTGAGCAACTGGTCATTAACGTACCTGCAGGATTGAACAGGGAGAATATTTTCACCGAAAGTGCTGTGACTGGATAACACGTTTCTAGTCTCTCGCACGCTACTGGCAGGGTGGGTATTGTGAATGTCCATATCAGTACAGCCACGAGTTTGTCGCTGAAATATTTTCGCACCATTTTGTTTCAGTGTCTTGCGTGCTTCATGGTTATTGGCAGCGTGTCTTTGAACAGATAAGTCACTCACTCGACTCCACCGATCAAAAAAAGGTTATTTTGACACCGTAGTCTGTGATTTGTAGGGACCCCTGTTTTTCGCGAAAATAATTTTGCCCCACTTTGTTTCAGTGTCTTAAATGCGCATCTGCAGTTCTGCTTCGTGGTCCGTGTTTGGATATTTTAACTCTCACGAGTCTTGGGATTCTACCGGCAAAACATAGACGTGTGGTGTTGCAGGAACGTTATTGGCTCAGTCAAATGAGATACGGCTCTTCACATAAACACGCTGCAAATAATCATGAAGCAGAACGGCAGATGTACACGTAAGGCACTGAATCAAACTGAAGCAAAATTATTTTCGCGAAAAACAGGGGTCCTTAGTAATTTACCACTAGAGTAGTAAGAGTAGAAACATCATATCACAGACCATGAAGCAGAGCTGCAGATATGCACGTAAGACAATGAAACTAAATATAGAAAAATGTATTTTCGCCAAAAGCTCGTGGCTTCTACCTGTCAGTCTGTTTCTCAGATAACTCAGACTTGTGTATAGTTATTAACTCTTCCCTTGGAACCCAGCCAGTCTTGGCCTCTGGTCGGTACAACCATTCAACAGCTTCTGCGAATTATATTAAGCAGGGTGAGAGTCGCACAGTTGTTCCTATAGGTGTGAGCGGACTTGATCAAGGTATTAATTACACTTGAGCTGTTCAATCGCCACCTTTAGTATAAGCCCGTTTCCTTTGACGTGGCAACCCTGCTGACGAGGGTCACATTACCACAGTCCACCACGGCAACCACTTTTCCTGATTGGACTGTGTGTGAGTGAGTGCACGACAGACATGCCAATTAAGAAAGCCTGAAAGGGCCAATTCCTTGCCCCGTCGGCTAGGCCCGATCAATAATGCGCCTCCCTGTCGCTCGGCCCACGTAACAGAAATGGCACACATCAAGCCTAACCCCTATCACCATAGGACTTGGAATTGTTTTCGATTTACAAATGCTATTGGGAGAGTGTTGTTGCTGCCTTGGTATATACAATACAAGTCGTTTTATCACTTTAATCGATTTGTACTTTGCGGCTACATTTGCGTACATACACACTTTACACGTATTTTAAATATATCAACTGAAAGCCGCCAAGGGGTCGCGAACTGAATGGAGCGTTCCTCCGGTTTAGCACTCACTGAATATTTCGTGCCCAATTCATTGGCACCGTTTACTCTGCCGTCA